>JBBPUK010000066.1:68032-79046 GCA_038094635.1 Tylopilus cervinicoccineus | reverse complement strand
TGTATGGTTAGCCCACCTGCGGAATCAAACCCCTGATGCATGACATATCATATTCGTCCACCACGACGTACATCACTTCTCATTTCGCATTTCATCCCGGATCTCTCTCTCTACGCAGTTCGCCGTCAATGATTCTTTGACTAACATTCCTCACAGGGGTATACGATCCCAAGGACCCCTTCAACAACAATGCTCAGCCAAACTCGTGGACGCCGCCATTAAACACGAGTTGGACTTGGGGTCAAGACAAGGTTTACGGGTAAGCGGCCACGCTTCTTGGTGTATCTTGGTCATGGATATCCATCGTTACCCCCAGCGTTAATTTGGGTGGACTGTTCGTCCTTGAACCATTCATTTCCCCTGCACTCTTTCAGAAATACCCCGCTGCAGTAGACGAGTGGACACTGAGTACTCTCATGGCTGCTGACACGGCCAGTGGCGGATTAAATCAAATTGAGGACCATTATAATACGTTTATCGTGAGCAATCTGTGCAACGTCCTTTTCATTCATCACCCCACCACATGTTGGACAGACGGAGCAAGACATCGCGGAAATTGCTGGCGCTGGGTTGAATTGGATTCGCTTGCCAATTCCGTTTTGGGCTATCGAGAAATGGGATTTCGAACCTTTCCTAGACAAAGTCTGCTGGCCGTATGTGCATCTTCACGTTCTTGAAGGTCCCATCTCTGACTTGACTTGTTAGATATATCCTGCGCGTTCTACAGTGGGCGCGGAAATACGGGATAAGGGTTAATTTGGACTTGCACACCATTCCTGGCTCGCAAAACGGTGGGTCCCTGTCCTGCCAGCCTGGATCCAAATTGATTTTCATTTACGTCAAGGTTACAATCATTCTGGAAAATTGGGCAGCATCAATTTCCTCAATGGCGTTATGGGCCTGGCCAACGCTGAACGCGCACTCAACTATATTCGAATCATTGCCGAGTTCATTTCCCAGCCTGAATGGCAGCCCGTTGTCCCCATCTTCAGTATCATGAACGAACCTATTATGTCAACCATTGGGCAAGACCAGCTGACATCCTTGTGAGTTGCGGCCCCACTAGTGATCAGTTTGATAATATCTTTTTCAGCTACCTTGCCGTTTATGATATGATTCGTGACATCACGGGCATCGGTGAAGGGCATGGAGCTTACATTGCTATCCACGATAGCTTTGAAGGCGTGGAAAGTTGGGCAGGCTTCATGCAGGGGTCAGATCGCATGATTCTCGACACGCATCCTTATTTTGCTTTCAATGGTGGTTCAAATACGGACCCAATTGCCACTGGCACGGGCCTTCAAGCAGGTGGGACCTGGCCTCAGAATGCCTGTAACGCATGGGCCGATAGTATGAACGCGAGGTACCTTCGATTGATTGACCCGCCTTCCACTTCCTCACGTCTTCCTTCACAGCCAAACTGCTTTTGGAGTAACCATCGCGGGTGAATTCAGTAGTGGGTACAATGAGTGTGGACTCTTCTTGACGGGCACAACTGGAACGGCCAGCTCTGGGTCGTCGTGCTCGCTATTCCTGGACTCGTCTCAATGGAACCAAACGATGAAAGACGGCCTCATGGAATTTACGTTAGCTTCCATGGACGCCTTGCAGAACTGGTATTATTGGACTTGGAAGGTCTGCCGATTTCCTCTATCGTTTCCCGACGAACGTTGAGTGACAAATGGGTTGAGTAGATCGGCAATTCATCCACTACGAACTCGGTCGAAGCACCCCTTTGGTCCTACCAACTCGGCCTACAGAATGGCTGGATACCTACTGACCCTCGGACGGCGATCGGAACATGTGCGGCTCTCGGTGTCTCGCCGGAACCCTTTGACGGGCAATATGCGTCGTGGCAGACAGGCGGCGCTGGTGCTGGTACTGTTGCCACTGCTTCGATAGCCAACTATCCCCCTACATCCATAAACGGCTTGACACCAGGCGCGGACCAGGCGTTGCTCCCCACGTACACGTCCACAAGCGCTATACCCACACTTCCTCCACCTACATTCTCTCCGACCCCAACCGTGAGTGTGGGCAATGGGTGGTACGATTCCTCGGACACTGGCCTGGCACCCACGCAAGTGCAGGGGTGCAGTTACCCCAACGCTTGGGACGCCGTGAGTTCTGCAATGCCGACAGCGCTTTGCCCACCTGGGGCGGTTGCTGTTGGCGTGAACACGGCTCCAATTACGACATCTGTGCCCGTACCAACTGCGACATCCATGCCCGTGCCAACTACGACATCTGTGTCCGTGCCAACCACGACGTCTGTCCCTGTGCCAACTGCCCGTCGGGCACGATGATTGTTACTCCTTTTGCGCGAATAATTTTGTGATAGTGTGACTGTGACTACCCCCCGGCATGTCATGGAGCTGCTTTCATTTTGTCTTCGTGTCGACTATTTTTGTTGTTGTTGCTACCAGGCATTTGGAACGACGAACGCTGTTGTTCTTGCATGAACCTAGTACAGGCCTTTAATGAAGTCTAGGCGTGGTGTGCTTTTTACCTCCCTCATTGGTAGGAATCTTACTAACTTGGTGATCCCGTTAGCTGCTGCAGAACCTAGGCTGCGGTTTCTCAGTGCGCCAGTTCTTCCAGCCAGATCTGGTGGTCATTCCTGCTTCAATCTGAGCCCTCACCTCAGTGTGCTTCCTTGTTGTATCCGCCTGTTCTCTGCGCCGATCGCCGCCAGAATCCGCAGAGCTTTTCTGGTCATAAATATGGCGGCCGCGGTGACCAAGTACCTCATTTCTCTTACATGAAAAGCATGCAGCTGAGGAAGACTCCAGAAGCACAGCATCAGCGATTTTTGCTGCGCCGGTGCAGGGATATTCCGTAAACCCTGCACCTGTCCTCGCTTCGGGACTCTCTCCACAGTCCATCCAGCGACTCTGATTGGAGGGACGGCTGACGAAAGAGGCAATCGACGGCCGAGAAAAATTTATGTGTTTTCACGGTAAACATTTCGTATGCACTGATCGGTGGGTTTTTTTTTTGGCACTCGTTTATCGGCCGTGGGTCACATCGGCCAAGTACTCGCGTTCTTCCGTGCGGATGTGGTACGGATGGCGGCTGACGAATTTTCCTGTAAAGGCACTTTTTTTTCCCTTTTTTTTGTTTGTTCTTTCCCTGAGATTTGATCGAGTATGAAACTAGGGTGACTCCGCAGGGGATTCATACTTCGCTGTGGAAGGCGGCCAAGGATACGGCAGCATCTCGTTTCAACTCCATCCCCCCACGCCATTTCTTTTCTTTCACCGTGCGTTTCCTACCACCGTTCAGTGTGCGGTGGAGGCAACCAAGACGTTTGGTTCGTGGACGTGAATCCGTGCATAAAGTCGTCCCGGGGTCCAGCAGCACCAGGTTCTGATGTTGCGTCTTCCCTCTCACCTCGCTTGACTCTCGCGATTGGAGCCGAGCTATAGGGAAATGAAATATAACGAACGACAGTCGAGAGCCTCGCATATGCCCCAGGGATCAAAGATACGGGCAACGCTGTGTCTCTACCTTGGGAAGAAGCGCATGTTGGTGCTGACCGCCAAGCTCTGACCCGATTGAAACACAGTCATGAAGCGACGGAATGGCTTATCGGCCAACCAAAATTTTTTTATACACTTCCTTTCGTTCTACACGAGGTAGGTTTCAAACGATCCCCTTTGTGGGTCTGGAGGGCATGTGACATGACAGAATGACAGCCTGAGATCTAATGGATTGGAGACGCTCGAGGGGATGCACACTTTTCGCGTCGAGGGGCTGATCGCGTGTTTGATGCCATCTTCCACTCGGAGGACGCTGATCGATCCCTCTTCCATTCCGTCGTTCCAGCCACCATGCTGTCAATACCATCGACCGTCCTCGCGTTCGGGTCGATTGTACGGGGTGGGTGGGTGGGTGGGTGCTGGACGATCGATTTTGACAAAATGAAGTCGCTGACGATATGACGGAGAACGCAGGGGGGTCTTGGCGGAGGCTGACATCATTTTCCAGGGGATCAGAAGACAGCGGAGTTGTGGACTCCTCTTTTTTTGTGTGTGTTCACCCCCTTGGGTATACTCAAAGGCCTCGTCCAGCGCAGCCTTTTGTTCGTTCCCCCTTTCCCCCTCCTCTCAGCTGTCCCTCCACTCTCCCTGGAACCAGCCCGCATACTGGACTTTATCATGCCCTGCTTGCCGAATTACTTGCGTGGGGACGTTCGAGGGCACTCCATGTGGCTTGCGACGCCTGTCCTCGTGGGATGTGCCAAGCTCAGCAGACGCTGGGAGCTGCGGGCGTTCCCTGGTTGGCCACATGATTGAGTTCGGAGCCACTCTGCCTTGACAACGGCCGAGAATATCCTCCTGTAAGGACAATCATGCACCTACCCAATGCAATACACACTGAACCAGTGTATCGACTTCCAGCATCGAAGAGGTGACAAGTCACCGGGTCGTCGAGTCGTCTGACCTTGTCGTGCGTGCACAGTGGTACGACTCTTGTCTGATCCAGCGCTCGCCCTCGACCTGGAGAGAGGGTGTATCGCTCAGACGTCTCGTGACAGACTCCATCTGTCTTGACGACGGCTGGGAATGGCCCTCATGTAAGATTGATGCGTGGCACCTGATCATGCCGACACACGCTGAGTTTGTTTGACAGGCTTCAAGCCGGGACGACGTGCCCGCGCTCGGTCTGCTGAACAGCGTCGATGAGTTGTTTCTCCTTGCGAGGCTTTGGTCGCCGATGATGACTCTGGGCGGGGGGGGAGGGTCCTCACCTCGTGGGGCCGTCGGGCTGCTTGCTCGTGGAGGTCTGGGGCCTCTGGACGTGCTGGTAATGCCATCGTGCCCGCCTCGTCGCGACTCTACTGTCGCTGCGGCGCCTTGGTGCATTTCTTGACGGAGACGCCGTCGCTGATGGTCCCAAAACAGAATGCGGATGACATCTGGCGAGAGAGACCCCCGTCGGCGATAACGACGTGGACGACGACGACGACCCACCCACGCACCTTTGACGTCCTCTCCATTCCCGGATCACCGATTCATCCATCCGTCGATGGAGTGGGGTGGGGCCTAGGTATCCATGCCATGAAGACACCATTCCATTTTTATTTTTACCACGAACGCTGCTCAATGGGCCCCAAGGCTTGTCCAACGGATCTATCCGGGCAAAGTAACCGTATGTATTTAATATCGCGTCTGTGACGAGACGGTAGGCATCATCTTTTAGGATCTTACCCGCTTCCATTTCCTGCGCCGCTCTTCGCTTCCCGTGATGGCAGGCCCCGACCGCCACTCTATTCACGTTCTGTTCTGCTACATATGGTACGCACCTGCGACTCTCGTCCTGGCGGGTATAACGCGCTAGTGTGCGACTGCCGCTGTTCGGTCCCGAGTCGACCCTGTTGTACTGCTTCAATAGGCCTCCCCCGACATCGAAACCTAGAAACTCAAATCAGGATTTACGGTGGAGGTTCACATCGTCTACCTGATAAGGGTAATAAAGAGTGCGTAGCGATGATCGACGCCGAGCGGACTGATATCTGAGTTGTTATTGTCTGCTTCGCGAGGCAAGCTTGCTACTAGGGCCCTTTGCAAAAGCAGGCTCCACTGTATTCAATTTTTCTTTTTCTTTCGAGTTCGACGTTGACAAGGACGCAACACCATATAATCTGATGGGCCAGCACAAGGCACATACGTGGCTGATATTCCCCGAATTGTGTACCTAGTTCCAAAATGCGTGTATGTAGCAAGGTACTGAGACTACACAGCCGCACCATATCCTTCGGGGCTCTGCGTGCTCGAGGGGCAGATGACAGGAGAGAGAGAAAAAAAGTCCTTCAACTGAGGTCAATCAAGCAAAGACACGCGGTCAAGAAAGTAGCGACAGAAATGGAACAAGAAAAGGAATACATATGAAACGCACATACCCTACGGATTCAAGTTGCTCAATACTCGACTGCGTCTTCGTCGTCGGCCCGCATACCGCCCGAGTCGTCCTTCCGTTCCGGCTCTGCGGACTCTGGTTCGGGCCTGATTTCATCGTCCACTTCCATGTCAGCATCCGGTTGTGGTGCGGGTTCGGGCTTGTCCTGAGGCTCGTCAGCCATCTCCTTGTCTTCAGCCCCCTCTTTGGAGGCTTGTTCGCGCTCCTTTTTACGACGAGCTTCCTCTTCTGTGACACGTTGCCGAAGTTGCTTGATCTCTTCGATACCGGCAGTACGCTCTTCACGGAAAGTTGCCCACTCTTTCTCAGCCGCCGCAGTCACCTATGGAGTAAACAGACGTGTCAAAATTTGAGAGCATGATGGGAAGATGTTCCGGACAAACGCACCTCTGCCTTTCGCCGGGCGAGGAAAACTTCTTGGGCAGGAGTCAGGATTGCTGGGAGATAATACAGAGGTGGTGGGTGAGAACGCGAGGGTGGTGCAAGCGGGTTGGCGGAGGGAGGTGGTGGTGACGCATCGGACGATGGGATAATGTCGGTTGTCAACAAAAAGTTGCTTAATAGTGGTAGTCGTACACGTCGAAGTTTGTACTGGAAAAGTAAGTGAACACGTAATAGCTGACGAAGATCCAAGCAGACGTACGATGGAGTCCTTGAGCTGCAGGTCCTCTTCTTTCCTGTTGGCAGTCGTTTTGTCCTTCTTGGCTTCCTCTGCACGCCTGACAGAGTCAGTCTCTTTGCGTAGCTTAGCCTGTAGTCTCTGCTCAATTAGCTGCCGTTTTTTTGCCTGAGACGCAAGTCGTCAGTCTGGTGGGATATGGGCAGACGGGAAGAGACAGACTGCTTCGCTTGCGTTCCGCTCCTTGTCCTCAATCTTGGCCTTGTTCAACGTGCCGAGTACAATACCAAACATGCTTTTACCACGTTTGCGTTCACCGGACGGGACGGTGAGGTCAATCTTGGGACGCCTCTTGTTGGGGGTGGCCATGGCGGCCGGGGCTGTTGGGGGTTCGTGCATCTTGGCATCGTGTGGTTCGACCTGCACGGATCTGTGGTGCGGTCAGCTTTGCTCGTGGTGGTAGTGGTCAGAGGGACAGACTCTTCGGTCGACATCTGGGTTTTTATCGCACTCGCTCGAGGTCTGTCGGAGAGAAGAGTGTGGTTTGATTATGTAAGACAGCCCGGTAATTAGTCCACTACGACCAGGCCAGGCCAGGATGTCTCCAAAGCCTGCCAGCACCAAACACCAGCCACGGAAAGGCCAGCCTGCTCTGCTCGAGGAACGTCTCAAGCGGCTGTTCGCATCGCTGTGTGCACAAGTCGAGGGTGGCCATTTCACTAACGCCGTCAAGACATGTAATAAGAGCGAGTGGTCCGACTTCATCTCCCTTCAGGAGTCACTGACACACGCAACGCGGCCCAGTCCTTCGCTTGCACCCTGCCGATGTGGATGCTCTCCAGACCAAATTGTTCCTGCTTCTCCAAACAGAGCAGTATGACACCGCCCTCTCTCTCATAGCCAATTCCACATCTAGGAACTATACGTTTGAGGAGGCATATGCCTTGTATCGCCTTCACAGGGAGGTGGAGGCGACAGCCACCCTTGGAAAGATCAGGCGTTCAGGGAAAGATCACCGAGGTGTGATTCATCTCGAGGCTCAGTTGGTATGTACAACTCGCATCTTGCCGACTTCATAAGAGATCGACGTTCGTGAATAGAATTATCGCCAGGGCTCGTATCAATCCAGTGTTGATCTTTACAACGAACTCCTCGAGACTGCTGAGCCTGTGCGTTCTCGCACTGCCCAACACCCCACCACCTGCTAACTGTCTTCCTAGCAATCGGAGGAATATTCCGATATTCTGACGAACCTCACCGCCTCACAGAAGCATCTCGACTTTATCAGCATGGGCTTCTTGCATGCTCTTGATGCATTACCCTCTTCAATCGCTTCTACGATCGAGACGTCCCCACCGCCATCCGTTCAGCCCGCTGCACATTTGGCCTCTGCTACTGCTGCGCTGACCCAACAGAGCCCTGATGATGCTGCAATTGTCGACAGGGTGAAGAAAGTGCGGACGAAACGTGTGCCAAGGGGCGTGATTCCGGGTGTCACGCCAGCACCTGATCCGGAAAGGTGGTTGAAGAAGAGCGAGAGGTCATCCTTTGGTTCAGGCAGCAAGAAACGCAGGGGTGTGGGAGGTGCGACGCAGGGCGTGGTTCTGGAGAACACGCCTACACAGAGTCACAGCGGGAAGCCCACAGGCGGAGGAGGGTCGTCGCACGCCAAAGGCAAGAAAAAAAAGTAAATTAGATCGACGTGTAAGACGGCTTACTTGATTTTGGCCTCTCAACGCGCCGTTGATGATTCTCTCTGCCTGGCCCATCAGCTGAGATATTGCGCTCTGGCGCAGCAAGACGTTATCTAATCCAGCCGTACTACCACCACGTGTGTAGTCAAGAGGTCAGTTCTCTGCTTTCCACCACTACCTATGCTAGGCCTTGGTGCTCAAGCAGTGTGTTGAGTCCAGAATTCGAGGTTCTCGCCAATCGCAGCGGTATCACGCTCGGGCTATACCCGGATGCTGAAGCGCTCCCCGCGCGATGAGTGGCTCAAGTTGCCCGTCTACCGCGTGTTGGGAACGAGGCTGTCGACGGTGATTCATGTTTCATCATGACAACTACCCTTCCTCGGCCTCCACCCCCAGCTCATTAAATATAATCCTTCAATGTGGTCACCAAGTGTGCGTATGTCTCACATGCTAATGCCGACGCTATCCAAATTTCCTGCTAACATCGACAAGTCTCGCCAGCGTAACACCAACATATCATATCTGCGACAGACGAGCTGGAATTGACATCATACTAATCCGGGAATCACGTCCTCCATTTCAGAAGTCCCTCACATGCACCGGACTTTGAGCATCCCTTTCATTCTTGTTCGCCTGTGCAGACAGGCATTGCACGATCCCTTTGTAAGAAAGCGGCCTCGCGTCCTCCTGGCTTCAGGCCCCAGTGTACCACGCGTGCTAAATGGCTTCTGGCCCGGCAAGCAACATCCACCCTGACGCTATCCGGCTCTGCTTGCCACGCACCGTGCACGCCCTCTGCGCGACTCATGCACCCTATAAGACCTCGAATTCACTCCGTCTTTGTTTTCCATCAGCACCTCTGGTTTCTACTTCATCCCTAGTCACTCCTCGAACTAAACGACTCAACCATCATGACCGACGTCCTTGGTGTTCTCGTTATTGCCCGCAACGGTGACCGGTATGAGTACTACCAAGATCCCAAGACCTATCAGCCCGACTTCACTGAGAGTACTCCTCTCGGCGCAGTAAGCATGACTTCCAGCCCAGCTCTATGGACTCTCACATGTTTGTCTCCACCCTCGCAGATCCAGTCTCACCAGCTCGGGTCCTTCCTCCGCTCGGTCTACCTGACTAGCTCCTCGCCATCCTATATTTCGAACATGAACTCGGATCTCGTTGACACTCACGAGCTCCGTGTCCACGCCAAGGCTGGCGGTGAAGGCCCCGTGATCTTCGACTCCGCCATCGCCCTTCTCCAGGGTCTTTACCCCCCAAACCCAAACAACAAAATCACTCTCGCAAATGAGACAACGGTCGTCGCTCCTCTTGGTGGATACCAGTATATCCCTATTGAAACCGTCGAACCTGGAAACGACCGCTCCCTCGAGCCTTGGACTAACTGCCCAGTATGTTTTACCACATTTTTGCCATGGGGCCAGGAAGTGTAGACTGATCCGTTGCCATATTTGGGTAGGCCTTTGAGGAGCATATCAGGAATGTGTACAGTTCCTCCGAGTTCAAGGCTATCGAAAGGACTGCACAACCCTTCTTCGGTGCGGTTCGTGACTACGTGTTCGGCCGCCCTACAACTTTGGAGAACGCCTGGAACGTCTTCGACTACGTTAACACTCAGTTGATCCACAACCAGTCCTACGCACACCGTCTCCCCCCCTCCCTCATTGAACAGGCACGTGGCTTTGCTAACTACCATGAGAACGCCATCTTTTCCTCTGGAGAACCCGGCGGTATTGGCAACTGTACGTTTGTGATGCCCGGCAACCATCCCGAGAGTTTACTCTGATCGTTATTGTCATTTAGTGGCTGGTCGCACTATCCTCCACTCGATCCTGCAAGCACTCGAACGCATTGCTTTCAACGGAGACCCGCTCCAGTTCCTCTTGATTGAGACCTCCTACCACCCCTTCATTTCCCTCTTCCATATGTTGGAGCTCGTCAAGGAGAACCCCGAACTTGCTAGCATCCGTAAGTCCACATACAATCTGACAGCTGTAAATACTGAGATGCAACATTTATCCAGCCAACTACGCTTCTGCTTTTGCCGTTGAGCTCCGTCGCGGACCCCCTCCCGAAGACCGTGACTTCGTGAGGATCAAATTCAAGAACGGCACCAGTGACAACTTCCAGACCTACCACGCCTTCGGCCACAAGGCAGACGTCCCTCTTACCGAGTTCATTTACAGGATCGAGGTGGGTTCATTTGTTCTCCCTGCTCTTCACTCGCTGACATTGCCTCACTCCACAGAACTACGCCATCACTTCCCAGAAGCAGTGGGCTGCGACTTGCAGTGTCGGCTACCACGACCCCTACCTCCACATCGGTTCTCAGCAAGGTGCCAGCTCGACCGTCTTCGCTGCTTGCGCTGCCATCCTCTTCGTCGGTGTCTTTGCTCTTACCAAGTACATCAAGCGTTCCCGTGCCAAGAAGCAGTACATCCACCTCGATGACGACGAGGCGAGTTCACATCTTTGACCACGAGAATGACAATACATGACTGACACATGATTCACTTACACAGGCTCGTGTCTCCACTCATCCCGCTGCACCCATGACCGAGAAGGCCCGTCGCGCCCTCTAAAGGTCTAGATTCCAGAAAGCTAGTGCGGGGGTTGGTGAGATCAGATGGGGCGTTTGGTACATATACCGTTTACTTTTCTTCTTCTTCGAAGTCTCAGTTCATTTGCATTGATACACACGGATTTTCTTGGCTTGGTTTCCTCTATCACACATGTTTGTAGCTTGTTCAACAGGGACTGGTAC
>JBBPUK010000066.1:45086-67934 GCA_038094635.1 Tylopilus cervinicoccineus | reverse complement strand
CCCTTGTCAATGCAGTCGTGCCTTGCCTCTTACACGTTGCGCTAGCAGGTGGACAGGTACGACTAGACTCGCCTCATGGATCGACAGGCCCAACCGACTTGTGATATCTGCCAGAGCTTTCTCCAACAGACTCTTGCCTAGATTTCCATGGATTCTACTTTTGATTCTTCTGAAGACTGTCTCCGTTTGTTCTGTAGACAGACTGGCCGAAATGTCGTTTGTACATACCGCAACAGGAACGCCCAGACTCGCCCGACGTCGAACGCGCTCGCCCATGCCCTCCTTATAACCCTTTGCCTCCCAACGAGGAATCCACATATGCACTGTGTGAACGGTGCAGCGGACTGGACGCCCTGCGCAAGTTTGCGAGCCATCGTCCCTTCGTGCCGGACGATCTCGAGGACGACCATTCCAAGCGAGCGACCAACGAGATGACGCAGATCCCCTCCTCTCGGTCCGGTTCGATCCCTGCGGGCTGCTCTCTACGCGTCTGCTCCCCGTGTCGCCTCATCTTTGAAGGTGAGCTGCCTGACGGACGAGGAAGTGGAGCTCGTCGAGGAAGGCGGTGAACGCGTGCTTGTCACGAGGTGGACGATCCACCGTCTCTCGAGCTGGAACTGGAATGGAGAGGGGGGTTAGAGGGGGAACAAGGTCCGTAACGCAAAATGCGTGTATACATCGGTGACGAGCGGGGGTCCTTGGAGGATGGTATCTACGAGCCTCAGGGACTGGTCGGGGAAACCGTGGAGGCGATCGGGAGGATGGATGCGGGAGAGGGTGGATCAGATGGCGCACCCCCAGTCTTGGGAGGGAGACCAGTGAATCCCTGAGCCCCCCGACTATGGCGTGATCAAAGACTGGTTTCGTCGATGTGATGACCCGCACTACATCACTTGCCGCCCCCTTGTTTCAGAAGGCCTCGAAGAGATCAAACTCGTCGACGTGGAGGCCCGTCAGATAGCCATCTATCCTCCTGCCGTCTGCGACTACATTTCCCTCAGTCATGTGTGGGGAGGCGCAAAACAGTGCAGTTACAGACTGGGCCATTCCTGGGACCCTCGAGGATGCCATGGTCGTGATGTGTAACCTCGGCAAACAATATCTCTGGACGGACATCTTGTGCATAGACCAGGAAAATAGCGGGGAGAAGGCCACACAAATCGCGCTCATGAGCCCATCTACAGTGGGGTGTGGGCCACGATCATCTGCCTTTCTGGTCGGCCCGCTTGAAGCGGGCTACCGCGCGTAGGGACGTGGTGGGACGTGATCCCTCAGCCATCCGGGGTGAAAAGGCGTTGTCTATGATGCCTACTCTCGCTCAGCAGATCTCGTGGTCACTCTGGGCGTCCAGAGCGTGGACATACCAGGAAGGATTACTCTCGCCGCGGCGTCTGTTCTGCACAAATCATCAAGTCCACTTTGTTCAGTGCCGCGAGTCCCTAGATGACTCCAACTCACCATTCAATACCCCATCAGACGAGGAATGGCTTGTAGTCCTTGGCGATGCGACGTAGTTCGAAACCCGAACGAGGTTGGCGTCACCGCACCGGAGGGCATGTTCAGAGACACCTTTCGTCCCATTGTGTACTGATGAAGTGCAAGTTGACAATTACGAGTTCGAGACGTACATGGAATTCATGCAACCGTACACGAAGAGAAAGATGACCTACGACGCTGCCTCGCTCAACGCATTTTCTACCATATTGAGGCGCCTAGAAGAAAGGCTTTACAAGGGCGGATTCGTGCAGGGTCTTCCCGCAGAAGCATCTCGAGGGCTCTGCCGTGGTTCCATCCTGATCCGCCACGTCGCCAGGTAGACTTTCCGACATGGTCCTGGGCTGGGTGTGAAGGGGAGGTAGGCGAAATCGTAATACGCGGGGATCCTCCCCCCATTGCGTATATGGAAAGCCGGGAACGGTGGCCACCCAGAGCTAGTATACGATTTCCAGCCGACTCGCGACACCATAGGATCGGAATCAGAAGACGAGACTGAAGAGGCCGCCGAGGACCCGGACTCAAGTCTGAGCTCAGATCCAGACTACACTTCTGATCAAGTCGAGTGGGTTGTTGTGTTGCTTAGAACGAAAGTAACCGCTCGCACCAGACCGTCCTCAGACCAGAGAGATGAGAGTTCTCCTGAAGAAATGATTCATTGTTTCGATTAGCGAATAAAATGCCCAAGAAGATTCCAGCGGCACGTCCGGGAGTCAAACTGCTGATCGAAGGGATCGTTATCCGGTTGAGTTTTACGGAGACACCGAGGGACCATGAGAGCGACAGTGAGACGGATGACGAATGCGACGAACGGTGCTTCGTCCAACTCAACGGGCAACCTAAACGACAACGAATGAGATTCTACGGTCACAACGCCGAACAGCTGGTCAACCAGCGAAGTGGTACTCGACAGGAATTCTTGCTCGCATGTCGCGAGCCCCTCCAGGAGTAGGTACCGAAAATTTACAATGTTCTGCTACTCATCGACCGTAATGGGGGCGGCCCGTCCAGGACAGGCGTGGCGAGCCTGAGGCTTGATAATGTGGAGTTGTTGAATCGATTCCAACCGGAGGAGAGGCTGTTTAAGCTGAGATAGCATGTCTTCGTTTCCGGTAAGTCGTAGTGAGGGATATTGGAACTGTACACCTGACCGATAAACGAGAGGATGCTCAGGGCTCACTGGCACTCAGGGTCGTTGTGTTGGCGAATCTAAAGTGATAATTCAGTCCCAAGTGAAAAATATTGGCTTGCTTTAGGTGCTACTTGTAAGACTTTTGGTACGAGGTTTCTTGACGGCTCAATGGTCTAGTAGCATGATACGTGCTTCGGGTTTTCCCCACCATCGAGATGGTGAAGATGTACGTGACCCGGGTTCAATTCCCGGTTGAGCCCATTCTTTTTTTTTTTTTTTTTTCGTGTCACACTCTAAGCGCTACCCTACCCCTCAGCAACAGCATACAAAGCATGCTCCGCCGTGACGCCCAAACGGATCTAGTGCTGCCCGACTCCCTGGCTTGACTGACGAAACTCTTTGTTGCACGAATACCCGCACTCGAAAGTGGTATGCATCGTAAATATGATGTCGTGGGCGGGTACATCCCGTCTTTCGTCCAGCATCTCAAAGACACCAGGGCGCGTCTGGGGGTACGGAGAGGGTCGCAGACGAACGAAGACCAGGTCGACGCCACCAAGGCAAACACGCTCGGATCCGACTGGACGCCTGCTGAACAGGACGCATTCTTCCGCGCCGTCTCGGTGTACTCTCGATGGCGGCCAGATCTTATCGCCGCCTGCGTCCTGACGAAGACCGAATGGGAGGTATGGATGTACTTGGAGGCACTGGAGGATGGCGCTGCCGCGCTCGCCGAGCAACAAGATGACCAAGGCGCGGATGCGGAGGACAGCCAGGACGTGGAGATGCAGGTCGACTCTGATTCGCATTCCCGCTCGGGCTCTGACGCCAATCAAGACGAGGACCTGTGCGAACCCGCACTGGAGGTCAGCCAGACTTGGGTTGAAGTCGAGGAGCGCATGGCCTCCTGGATCATCGAAGAGGAGCATCTCGTCTCTGTCGAAGCTCACACCGCCTCTGATACAGGGAAGGTGGACAACAAGTCAAAAGGGCGAAAACGAGGGCGGTCCCCTGGAGCAGAAAAAGGACGTGCTCAGCGTCGAGCCCGAGAACAGACAGTATCTAACAACGGTACTCCGCCTCCTGCTCAGCTCCCTGTATCATCTGATCCCACATCAACGTCTCCTTGCGAATCTTCCCGAGACTCTTCCACTTTTCCCGTACGAAAGCTCGAGGTGTTGATGACTCGTTTAGAGCTCCCACATCTGCTCGCTCTGGATAGCATCTTAAGGGAAGGTGAGGAGGCGATGAGGGAGAAGAGTAAGAGCCGAGAGGGCTCGGCCACAGCGGCCTCTCCAACGGAACACGGAGACGATGACGCACCCCATGATACAGACGTGTCGAGCCTATCAGATCGGATCACTGGGCCGCCGGAAACAAGCAATGTCCCTGAATCTTCGTCTAACGCGGTGATTGACCCCGCGTCGTTGGCCGTGTGTGGAGGTGTAGATCCTCCAGAGCGTCACCCGGGTCAAGTACCGAGCAAAGATACTGCGACGAGTCCCGCAAGTGTTGCTACACAAGGCTCATCTTCGATGCCCGATGCATACCCTCGGCCTGCTTTACTTGGGGTCTCCTCCCAGCTTGGCATGTCGCAGGACGATGCTACTGCATCTGGCCCATCGTTGTTCTCCCCTCGTACGCGACGTCGCATCCAGAAGCGACTGTATATGCGTCGAAGAAGGGCACGAGCATCCGATGGTGCCATAGACACAGGAATAGAGAAACTCAAGCCCGGCAAGAAAGCCAAGTCAGAGGGGAGTGAAGCTTCGCTTGCTTCGACCCCTGCGCCGTGTCCCGAGATACCTCTTGACGGCGAAGGGGAGTCACCAGACAATGCGCCCAAGAAGAACAAGTCAGGTTTGACACTGCCATACAGGCTGAAAGCTCAGTTTGCCGAGTTGGGCGTCGATGCGGCGTATCTACACGCTCAGGGGATGGATTTATTGAACCTAGGTGCGCTGGGGAAGTTGATGGGGTAGGTTGGTTTGCGCTGCCTTGTCTGGAAGCGACTTATCGCGCGGCAGATTGTATTCCTCCCTGGAGCATGCAGAAGCGGCAGGGGGGTCTGCGATCGACGCGCAACTGATTCGACATTTGCAAGCTGCAATGGTGTCGTTCGTGACGGACATGATACACAGGGTGATTGTGTGGAGGGAGAGAGAGATTAGGCTGAAGCAACGCAGCCAGGCGTGGAGACACGGTGAACAGGTGTGTTCAGGACTGTGCGCGAAACTGTCAGTCAGCATACAGCTCTTATTATAGATCACCGTCGGTGCCGTCGAGCATGCCGTGGAAGCCATCGGTGCACGTTATCATAGCCATAAAGCGTATTTTAAGTTGCTCGAAGCATCCCGTGGTGTCAGCTCGGCCCCTGAATATGCAACCGAGGAGGGCCCGAATGGCTGCGTCGATCCAGGCGCCGGAGCAGATCTGCCCAGGGGGCTTCCTGGACTCTCGCCGCATCGCGATGTCTACACGCCGCTCGTCTGCGCGCCGTGCATGCGACCGCTGGCGTGTCTTGCGGGGACGTACGAGCGAGAGGCGACGAGAACGCGGCGTGGGACGAGGGCGGACGTGGACGAGGACGAGCTGATGTCGGACGCGACGGACGAGGATGCGCTGGAGGCGGCGCTGCGGGTGGAGGACGAGGTGGACAGGCAGGACACAGCGCGGGCGGCGGCGAGCGAGGCAGCGCTGTGGGATGCGATAATTACATAATCAAGGTCCGTGCGTGATGCAGGTAATTGATGGCTTGGTTATCGGACAAATTGGGCGGTTTTTTTTCGCATTCTCACTTTTGAGCTTGACGAGTCTTGTCCTTGACGAGCGTCACCCGTGCGTCGTCCTCGTCCTCCTCGTCGTCTCTCCCGTTCTTCCCGACGTAAGTACCCCCCCCCTCCCGCGCTCGTTCGCTGCCCGCACCGCCCGCTGATGCTGCATTACTCTGACAAGGGCGTGGGCTTTGATCTCGTCAATCTTGGTCTTGTCCTTAACCCTTTACCAACCTTTTACCTCTATCTATAAGCACAGCAGTCTTCTCTCCCTCGTCCCCCTCTGTCTGCTTTTTGTGCGTGTTTTTTCTTCTTCGCCGCCCCCCTTCCCGCCAGCACACACTCGTTTGTCTCTGTCTCCCTTGAGAAGTGTTTCAAAGGTTGCTGAAAATTGCACTTTTGACACTTCTTTCTCCCTTCGCGTTACATATTTTCCCAGACCACCTCCCCCACGCTCCCTACCTATCCCCTCTATTTCTGAGGTCATTCTTTCTCTAACTTTACCCGTTCTCTGTTTCATTATCATTCGTTGAAACTTCTTTCAACGACCTTCCGCCGTTGCCAATTCTCTCTCCACTCACTTTCCCTGTGACCGGATCCTTCTTCACAATGGACGACTCTCAGACAGCTTTCGCAAGTCGCTATTCTTACGGTTTAGACCTCGACATGATGAAGGTCGGCTCTCTCCCCCATCTCCTTCACGTCGCTCACTTGATTTTGTCCGTGCGACTTGCCAGAGGTCTATGGATTCCGTCGGTGGCCCAGACGCCAAGAAAGCTCGCTGGTCTCCCACTTCGTTCAATGGCACGACCCCTTCCAATGGCCTCGCCACACCGGTCAATTCCGGCCCCAATCCTTCCAATCGTGACGCATTCGCCAATTACGGCTATGGTCCCCAGGCATCTATTTCTCAATCGTTCCAGCCCAGCTCTTCTCCCGCATTCACGCCCAATGCATTGTACTCTACTCCTACTCTCAGTATCAACACGGCCGTTAATGGTCAAGGCATGCAAATGGGTGCACAAATGAGTCCACACACAGGCGTTGGCTTTGCCCAACAACAGCAACAGGCAGGACAACAAGGGCAAGCAAACGGTGGAAGCCCTTATAGCGCTGGTGCATTCGGCTATGGCATGCTTGGCATGGGCCTTCCGAGCATGGGGATGCTGGGTGGATTCCCGTATTCAAGTCAGTCGGGGAACTTTGGACAGGTGCGTATGGTCATCTGAGATTACCCATGGGCTATGCGGCGCGACCATTGTTATTTGACGTTTGCTTCTGACATGATTTCGGCAGCCTCGTCTACCTTCATTGAATATCAATATTCCACCGACACCTGGAGCTTATTCCCCCGCTGCGCTTTCTGCTGTTATCTCTGGCGGTCCCATTGTGACAGCTCGCACTGTCTACATTGGAAACTTGCCTGCGACTGCATCTGTTGACGAGCTCCTCAACCTTGTCCACTTTGGACCCCTCGAATCTATCCGAGTGCTGCCGGAGAAGTCTTGCGTATTCCTTTCCTTTCTCAACAGTCAAACGGCTGCCTCGTTCCATGCCGATGCGACAATCAAAAAGTTGTCTTTACACGGTCAAGAGCTCAAGATCGGGTGGGGAAAGCCTTCTCCCGTTCCAGCGCAAGTGCAACTTGCGATTCAACAGAGTAATGCCAGCAGAAACGTCTATTTGGGCGGATTGGACGAGGGAATGACAGAAGAGATGTTGAGGGATGAGCTCAGTCGATTCGGTCTGATTGATCAAGTCAAGATCGTGCGGGACAAGAATATTGGATTTGTACACTTTTTGAGCATTTCGGTGGCCACCAAGGTGTGTACTGCCTGTATATGCGCAATTGTCTGACCAGCTTGGTTAACTGCTCGTTTCTGGCTGTCAGGTGGTCAACACGCTACCCACGGAACCCGCCTGGGCAGGCAAGCGTGTCAACTATGGCAAGGACAGATGCGCCTACATTCCCAAGTCTCAGCAAGCGGCTGCTCAGGCTGCTCAGGCTGCTGCTGCGCAGTCCCTCGTCCAATCTGCTGCCCTCTCACCCAATTCTGCTTCCCCATTTGGAGCGGCGAGCCCATTTGGCGGTCCGTTCTCACCATACGCAGCTTTCTCACCAGATGGCATGGGCCTAGCTACCGGCGTAGGGATGCAGGGACTCAATAGAACTGTGTACCTGGGAAACATTCACCCAGAGACGACCACGGAGGACTTGTGTAACGCTATTAGGGGCGGTGTATTGCAAAGTGTGCGGTACTTGCAAGACAAGCACATTGCAGTGGGTGTTCCTCGAAGCCTCGTGACATCTGATGCCATCATGACACATATTTAGTTTGTTATGTTTGTCGACCCAGCTGCTGCTTTCACGTTCTTCCAGGTGTCTTCGCACCAGGGCCTAACCCTCAATAATCGTCGCCTCAAGATTGGCTGGGGAAAGGACTCTGGTCCGCTTTCGCCTTCACTAGCACTGGCAGTGCACTCTGGTGCTACCCGGAACGTGTACATTGGTAATATCGAGGACTTTGAATTGTTCAGTGAAGAGAAGCTCAAGAGAGACTTTGGGGAATATGGTGATATCGAACTTGTTAATTTCCTCAAGGAAAAGTACGTAGCCATTCTTCCACGCGACTTGGTTATGAAGGATCCCGTTCCCAGGAACTGTGCATTCGTCAACTTCACGAACATCTCCAATGCTATCAAAGCGATTGACGGTGTGAAGAATAAGCCAGACTATGCCAACCTACGCATTGCTCATGGGAAAGACCGGTGTGCTAATCCGCCACGGTCAGGACCACAGGGTGGACCCAGACGTACAGCAAGTGGAAATACCGTGAGTGGCGCAGGGCCAGGTACCAATGAGATTGGAGAGGGTGTAGAGGAGGACATCGTCGGAGTGGTGGACAGCATTGGTGAAGAGAATGGTGTTGCTGGTCCAGGTCCTGAGATCCCAGAAATGCGCATTGAAGGCGAGCACGAAGCCATTAACGGAGCAAACTAATTCGATGGCACGAAGTTCCCCATGGACATTATTTGCATTCTCCATGATACCCCATCTCTCTAGCATCTGCGTCGCCCTCTCGTGCCTCCTTCCTGTCCTTCCGAACCCAAGACAACCGAAAGCTTGTAAAGACGTCTGAACCCAATCAAGTGGATGAGATCGGTTTGGCTCCGGATTTCCGTCTCCGTCGAATTGCCGTTGCTCGGGTATCAGACAACCCTGCCCTTCCATACTATTCTCGATATGGTGTGGGCGACGTTGTTGATTCGCTCCAGGGGAGAGACGTGAAATACCTTGGGCTATTGGTTGACTGTCTCTTTATCCACTTTGGCTTTCGTGACCGTCTATACTTTTTATTCATACTTTCCATTAGTTTATCCATTTTTTTTCCACTGTCATCCAGTTTCTGTTCGTCGCTTCGGTTTCTGCCTGGCACATACCTTTTTGTGTTTTGTAACAAGTGTGTTCTGCTGGCGTACCCGCAACTCCACGTTCGCTATAATCTCATACTCATGCCTCTTATTATCGTCGGCCCTGGCCTTGTTGTCGATGCTGTCCTACGCTCTGCTCGACGTGGACTGTACACTCTCCTTGGCATATACGTTACCCCCAATTAGGTCGTCGCAATCAGTACATAAACGACTTCTGCACTAAATGAGCCGCTGCTTCCCTCGAGACCGCTAACGGAGCCGGTGCGCGAGACGAGGTGGACCCTGCCTGAGCTCGCTGGTTGACGATGGGCACTCTGCTCCAGGATGCCCCGCTGTGGTGTTCGCGAGCGACGGATTCTCGCGACGGAGGGAGCAATGCGCATGCTGAAAGGTGATCGGCGTTGATTGGTGGGGCTGCCTGCCATCGTGCAAGCGCAACGCCTTACCACTTATGGGTCCAAGGGTCCTTGCTACCCTGGATCTGGCACCACCGCCGACGGTTATTTAAGAGGAGAGACCTGGAGGGGCTATAGGCGCGTGTATTTACTTCCGTCCTGATTATCCCCTCCCTCCCCCCCCCCCCCTCTCACCTTGCGCGCTTGACTTTAGGTCCTCTCTTCCAGGTGTTCACGTTCATTGGTCTGCGCTTCCGCTCTTTTAATCTTGATTTCTTGCAAATGGACTTTGAGAAGGCGAGTTTTTTAGTTGACTGGTTCACCCCCGGAGACAAGTATGGTCCCAAGCGTCTCTCGTTCCCAAAGTCCGCATGCATTAGCATGGACGACCTTGTCAATGTCTCGGACTCGCCAGTGAGTCGTCCTCGACGGTCTTGTTATCCTGGGACATTGATCGGCTGACGCATGTCTCAAAAAGCTGAGCTTTTGTTTCAGTCCAGTCGACGAGGCCCCTCCCATGCCGCGCACCCACTCTGTTGTTGATTCTTCTTTCGAGAGGGCGTGTGGCTGGACCAACAGCGCTCCTCCATCCCCGTTCGTCCCTTCAGACCGTGAACCAGACCAGATGTATGAACAGGACCCCAAAGCGTGCGAGGAGAGCCCGACGGACTGGTGCGCGCTCCCTAGTCCAGGTCTTCTCTCCATCGCAGACGACTGTGCGTCGTGCGGGGTGGAATTGGACGTCTCGTGCCTCGAAGCCCTGGACGAGCAGCTGCTTGTCTCGCCCGTGGACTGTTTCACCGAGCTGTGTTGGGCGGCCGCCGTGCATGATGACATGACGGCGCCCATTCCACGCAGAAGCATGCGAACCCGCGCGCGGTCGTTCAAAGGGGACCGCGAACGCGCGTTTTCCCCGCCCGCAGCAAGGGATTATCCGGGCAGCTTCGAACGGCCGCGGCCCCTGGCTGCAAAGATAGCGTTACCGCTCGACAAGGTGCGTCGACGTCTCTCGCGTTCTTTTGCGTGTGTGACGGGGGTTGACGGATGGATGGATGGATGTGTTGTTGCTGTGCAGTACCCACACTGGACGCCATCTCCGCTCTCTGCCCGGCCGTACGACGCATACCCAGGAACGCCGTCTGCGTGCGCTCTGCACGCTGATCCCAAAGGACGCCCCCATCAAGACCTGCCGACGCCACGGCCCGTGAAGAAGCGAGACGGGACGTTGCTGCCGCCGTCGTCCGTTGCGCCCTCACGACAACAACCCCCGATGCCGCCGCCGCGGCGCCTGAGGACGTCTAAATCCAGTCATGCGCTCCGTGTCCTTACAGACGTGTGCGCGTCGCCTTTGGCGCGCCCGAGGAAGAAGTCCCCTCTGGTGGCCCCCTGATGGTTAACGTCGGGAGGGGGGGTTGACTATAGCCATAGTACATGTTTATTATATCCCGGCCATTTGGGCCTCTCTCTTTCTCTCTCTTTCTCTCTATTCTCTTTCTCTCTCTCTCTCTCTCTCTCTCTCTCTTTTTGCTTACCCGTGATGCCGTGTACGCTCGTGCGCGAACAGTTCCTAATACGCCTGGAGAGGCTCTCTCTACTCATACGATCCTTTTTAAAGCACTTGCATAGGTTATTGGAGATGGGCCAAGACCAAGAAGAAGAGAGAGTGCAGGGAGCGTCAGCAGCCTACATTGTTTTCTTTTTTTTTCTTGGATGTACACAGACGCTATGCAAGCGACATACATACCACTTTCGAAAAAACGCGTTGGCAACCGGGCGTGACACAAGTGTCGATCGAAGGTTGGCTGGTTGTTTCTTTTTTTTTTTTTTTTTTCTTCTTTCGTACGTACCAACATTTTAATTTATATCCTTCGTCCCCCCCCTGGTCGCTCTGCGGAGCTTGCCAGGCTACAGCACGGGTCAAGTCGGATCTGGCACGGTGGTGCGTGTCTCGGACACACATGGGCATTGGCGACACGGGGCCGTGGTGATCGCGATCCCGAGACGTCGAGGACCCCCACACCCGGCGTCGAAGCAGACGCACAGGATCACGACCAGGGGAGGGAAAAAAAGAAAAAAAAAAAAAAAAAAAAAGGGACTTGGTTGGCGGGACAAGTGCCATAAGTACATCGCTTGAGTCAGCCCTTGTCGACAACGACGACGCGGCTTCAGAAGTCGTGGACAGACAAGTTCTTTCTGGCACGATTACGCTTACGGTCACACCCGGAAGCGCGAGAGTACAGTAAAATGTATTGATGAGCAGCCCCGGCAGGTAATGGTGCGAACGCGCTCTAACCCAAACCGAGCTGGTGTGCGATTTTCAGCACACAAACCCCCACGCGGTCACGTCATGCTTCCCCTGCCATCTTCAGCAGGAACTTGGACTCGGTGTCACGCTCGGCACCCGCTCTCGAGATGGTGTCGTTCTTGTCGCAGGGGAATAGATTTTCCACCTCTCCATCTTCGTCCTCTGTCGACACGATCAGGTACAGGGTTGCCCTCAAGGACATGTCGGGTCGTGTCAACAAGGGGACGATGGGGGCGCAACGTACCGGCTCACGTCGAGACCAAACGACTTGCACACGCCCGAGAGCACCTTGTGCACCTTGGTCGTGCTCTTGGTGGTAAACTTTGATTCTTGCTTCGAGGGCCGATGTGCGACGCGAATCATGAGTTTCTGGATGACGTTCGAGCCGTGAGCCTGAACCAGCGTCTCGGTCTGGGGTTCTGCACGCGTGTCGGTCAGTCGCGTCGACGGTGGAGATCTCGTGCACGTCAACGCACGGCTGTCAGTCCCGATGTCGTGATTGTCTGTGAACCAATAAGCGGTAGTAAGACAGGCGAGAGGATGGACGACTCACCGGGTTGTTCAGATGTCTGCGAGTCCGGCTCGGAACGATAGCCGGTCTGTCGCTCCCTCTTGACAGCGGGTGCCTGCTCTGATTCGTCGCTGGCGTCGGCATCATCTTCGGATACTAGGCGACGCTTGTGACGCGCTTGTCGAGGGGAGTCTGCGTCCCCAAATTCCTTGTCCGGAGTGGGGGCACGCGCATGGTCTGAAGGCTCATCTCGGCCACTTGGTGACGTGTCGCCAGACATGTGGGCGTCGGCACGTTCGCTCGCGACGACGTTCTCGTGTGCTCACAGAAGCGCCGTTGAATGACGAGCTCGCCCGGTCAACGGCGACGCCTCACCTTGGGGGGTCCTCGCGCCAGCGACCTCGACGGTTGCACACCCGATGAGGGGACTGAGGTGTTCCCATGCGCTCTCCGTGATCCGTGCTGGCAGTCCATTGCAGTGGTTCACGCAGGAGGACAGAAACCTGAGGTCGGCGTCGCCGAGGTCAAACGCATTCCTCGCCAGCTGCTCGAGTTGCTGCGACACGGCTGTCTGCGGGCGTGTGCGAGGGTGTACGGGCGAGGACTTGCCTTGAGATCTCTCGGGACGGGCGTGTAGACGTGGTCGTCCCCGCAGCTGAGGACGAAGAGCGGCAGTCGTCTGAGCGGGGGTCGGGCTGTCCAGTCGATGCAGTCGTGGGGCATGGGGGATGATTACGTAAAGGTATGAGTCCTTGCCTTTTCCCCGATGGCGGTGGACGGACAGGAGACGTTGCTGGTGTATTTTATGAGCGTCGGCGTCGCAGGCCAGGACCTGAGCTTCGAGGTCAGCCCCGTCTCCTCCTCCTCCTCCTGCTTCATCTCCTCCCCCTCCCCCACAGGAACGCCGCATACAGGACTACATCGCCGCCTACCACTCCACCGCGCGCCCCCCCCCGCCATGTCCACAGTCCCCAGACACAGCCAGCGCACGCACTGCCCTCGGCCTCCCCCCGCTCTTCGTGCCCACCGCCATGCCCGCCTCCACCGACTCCCTCAACGCCGTACCCAGCAATGCACCCGCTGCCCGCCCCACCGACCTCCCCGCACACCAGGAATTCCGCCCCAGCAAGACCGCCACCGACGCCGAGTCCCTCGAGTCCATCTCTGCACACGCCCTCTACAGTCTCTTCTCTCACGAGGTGGGTCCCGTCTTGTCTCTCTCTCGGCGCGCCGACCACAGCTCCCCCCCACGCAGGAGCTCCGATACCACGCCTACCTCGCCGGGAATAAAATGCCACCCGTCTCCCCTCCCACCGATGCCATGGCCGGTGACCCGTCCGCGTCGCCCGTCTACCCGTTCTACGCCAACGACTCCCGGTCCACCGCGTACACGTCCTCCACGGCCGTCGCCGGCGGCACGCCAGACTGTCTCATGACCATCGCTGCCGCACACAGGTTCGAAAAACACTCCTTCGAGGTGCGGTCCCCTCGCGTGCTCTTCGTCTCGTCTTCTGCCGCACGCTTCAACGCCACTCACGACATGCTAGGAACTTCGAATAGCGTATCTCTTGGCCGGCAAGGAGGTCGGGTCGTCCGAGATACCCACACGTGGCGCGTTGCCCGCACAACCCGCCCCCACCTTGTTTGGACGCCCACGAGGCGACGCTTTTTCGTCTGGCTCGTTAAAACTCTTTTGACGGTCGCTCGGACCCGACCCTTGTCTTGCTCGCCCGTCTGCTTCTCTGTAGAGTGGTCGTCCATCCTGTCATCACAAACATATGGTAGCATACTCATACACGACATGTACACATTTCCCTGGACCTCCTCAAGGCAAGCTCAGCACGATGTCCATGAACTCATCATAGTCGATCTGGATCCATCCATCGCCGTTGGTGTCGAGACGCTTGAACGACTCGGTGATCTGCTTGACGACCACGCACGCCCGGACGAACCGGTCGAACGTGATGCCCGGGAGCGGGCTCGAGTACACCACGGGCGCGGCGTACTTGCGCTCGATGAGCTCGATGAGGCGCGGCGTGAGGCGGTATCTGGCACAATCAGCCCCCGTCACGCTATGCGACGACGCACGCACCCAAACTGCGCAAGCGCATTCCTGAGCTCGCCCGCGTCGATCGTGCCCGAACGATCCCGATCAAAGTGTCGAAAGAGGTTTTGCCAGTCCTGAGGGAGATGACGATCGCGTCGTGCCAACCGATGGGACGCATCGTACCTTGATGTACCACCAAATCCCCGAAAACTAGAGCAAAAGAGAGAGAGCGAGGGTGTGTATGTATGTATGTGTGTCATCCGCCTCTAGATCGACCATGGCACGCACCTGTTTGAACCCAATGGTTCCCTGCCGTTCGGTATCCTGCACAGGGAATAAGTAAGCACGCCCGAGTCTCTCTCTCGCCCCCCGCCGATCAGCGTTCGATTGCACGTACAAAGAGCTGCATGAGGAGCTTGATCGTATCCAGATCGAACGCTGCGCCGCGCCCGCGCCCAACCCGCCGCCACGAGTCAGTCCACCACCACACGCGCACAGGACACAACACAGCGACGTACGCGTCCAATCGCCATTGTCCAGCGCGCGTTCTGTCACCACACACACGCACCCCGTCGTCGGAGTCGGTCGGACAGACAGACAGACAGACAGACAGACAGACAGACAGACAGACAGACAGATGAGATCGGCGTCGAAAAAGCAAGGGGACCGTACACTCACGCAGCTCGACGATGGTGATCTCGCCGGATCGATCCGCGTTGACGCTCAGAAACCAGTTCCACAACCTCCGCGTGCGGGATCGCGTCAGTCACACAGTGTGGTCGATGCAGAGAGAGGGGAGGGGAGGGGGGGGAACACGACGCACTGAGGGTCCGCATCTGGGGGCGGCACGAGCGGCAGGCCTGCGCTCGTCGGGTAGCCTGCGCTCACGGGGCTCACGTAGCTCGACGTCACGGGCGGTCCGTAGACGGATGGAGGTGGGGCACCGTACTATCCAGAGCCCGTCGTCGGTGAGCGGTGGACGCACAATGCAGGTGGACTTACATAGGACATGGGGTTAAAGGAAGAGAGGAGATAAGCGCACAAACAGCCCATCCAGTGATTCGCGATAAGGAAATAAATCTAATAATGTTACAGGTATCCTCCTCATCCACGATAAGCAGCAGAGGGTGCGGGGTACTAGAGAGCACGAAGCAAACGACCTGGAAAGAGAGAGTCCACATAGTAGCTTGTGAGCCTCGACGGCGCAGGGCGTAAAGTCATACAGTTCATAGCGACGCTCAAGCACTGGCTGCAATCACAGGTGGTAAATCCACCGCCTTCTTCTTCGCCCCACCAGCATTCCCATTTCCACCAGGCAACGCTCCCTTGGCAGCCACACCCCTCCCTCCGTTTCCATCCCCAATGGCTAGCACCTCCGCCTCGAACGACGCCGTCAAGGGCTCCATCGGCACATCCTCGGGTTTCAGCGTCAGTAACCCAGAGGGTAACGGCACAATCGAACCGGTTCCCATATCCTTGGGCACCGGCCCTGTCGCTTTGGCCTTCTTCTTGACGGCGCCTGCAGACGATCCACTCTTCACGACCTGTCCGATAGGGCCCAGCTTGGTCTGAGAAGCGGGTGGCACATCGTCGGGGAGGGTGACTGGCGTTGTTATGGATGCCGGGCCGGCCGTATTCGTGGGTTCTGTGCCAGGTACTGGTGCGCCAGGTGGAGAAATGAGTGGCACACCGGGCACAGGCGGAGGTGCGGACACGGGAGCTGCCAACGTGGCAAGTCGCTCTTGATAGTACGGTTTCAGTAACCCGATCTGGTCTTCCACGCTCTTGGAGGTAATTGGCACAAACGGTGGCGGTGGAGGATAAGGCGGTGGAGGCTCTGTCGGTTTTGCCCTGCCGTGTGACTCGCGTCAGCACCCCGGCATCCCCACCGTGCATCAGGATCAACGTACTTGGTGGTGCCTACTCCACTGCCACGTTTTCCCTTCAGCAGTTTCTTTGGTACACTCAAGCTTGAGAGACCAAGTTCTGCTGCGATGCCCAACTCCCGGAGCCCGAGGAAATCCTCGTCAAACGCCTCGGAGAATCCTCCCAAGCCCATTGCGAATGGTGCCTCCGATTCCTCGTCCTCCGAATTCGTGCCAAAGAGTGCATCGTCATCAAGAACCTCCACGGACGTTGCTTCACGGTAAGCGTTGATGAGTTTCTTCTCGAGTTCAGCAAGGCGCGAGCCATGGCGGATGACATCGTCCTTGATGTACCGTTCGAGGTCTTGGACCTTCGTAGTCCCGGATTCAAACAGGGTATGTAAAATAATTTCCTGGCCACATCATAAACGGCGTCAGCACTCCTTGCATGTCGCAATGCCAAATGCATGACACCGGGCCAAAACTGAACTCATTTTAGCAGACCGGGACATCCTCACCTCGGGTGTCATAGCCTTTCCATACTTGTCGCAGAGGAATCTGAGCGTACGACCAACGTTCAGCAAGAACTCGGAAGTTACACCTGTCAGAACATCCAAGGATGAAGCAGAGGTACCTTTTGAGCGTGTAGAAACTCAGCGATAACGTCCTGCATATCGACGACACTGCGAGCACTTACCCTGGAATCCAGCATGTTCCAACACCTTCCCATTCATCCATCGTAAACAATGCACTGCCCGTTCCCCTCCCAACTCAACACCACTCGTTTCGCTCTTCAGCCCCACTAGTGCTCTCCACGGCCGCTCATCGACAAACTCGTCCATGGGATCGTCCTCGGCCGTTTCTGGTGGCTCCTCTAGATCAACCCCAGCGTCTTCCACATTAAGGTTAAGTGCCGCAAACTTGGCATGCGTCCTCCGGACGCGTTTCAGCGCTTTGATATTAGTGTTCATTATACCAAGAAGCGTATTTGGCGGCGCAGGGGGAGGAGGCTTTTTCTTTAGGCGCTTTCGCTTTGGTGGTTTCGATGGACTTGACTCGGGCTTGGCCTGCAGAGACGGGTGACTCAAAGACGAGGAAGGAAACTGGGCGAGGGAAGGAAGACCATTGGCAACTAGCGCATCGGACTGTACGACAGACCACCAGAGCTCGGTAGCGTTCCTATTACCCTCATCGACAGCGCCATCTTCGTCCGAGTCTGGAGGGGTGAGTCGTAGACGTTTCCGAGGACGATTGCGGATACCATAGCTGAGTGGCCGAGAGTAGAGTTTCGGTGTTCAAAGAGCCGTTTTGGAGTCAAGGATGAACACTCACGGTGGCCTACGTTTCGGTCCGGTATCATTCTCTAGTTCGCCACCCGACCACTGCTCATCCTCGCTCCCGCTCTCCCATTCCTGCGCCGTGACGTAGCCCCGCAGCCTCTCAACGAGATTCGGATGACCGTTTGCATGCGCAAGGGTAGATGGACCAGGTTCACCGAGGCCATCCAACTCGATATCAAGAGATCGGAAAACGGCCATTCCTTCGGGGGTGCGTACGAGTGCAGGCATCTCTCCGAATGGCGTGTCTATGCTCATCTTTTTGAGAGCAACACCAGGCGCAGATCGTGTGCCATTAACAAAGGAGGAACGAGATGTCGCAAAAGTGCCTGGATGAGACTGCGACAAGGATGGTCTGCTACGGTCATGTGATGAATATCCGTTGATCTTTGGGCGTGCGACGTGTCGAGGAGGGGATGGAGAGAAATTAGGGGGTATAGTAGGATCGACGCGGTCCTTGCGGTCTGTTATATTTGCGAGGAGTCCGTCGGCTTTCCTCTTTAGGCGTATAGCACATTGTCGAAGGGGGTGATCCTGTCGGACAATGGCAATGAAAGACAAGAAACGATGTGAAGTGGGACTTAGTGTAAAACAAGGTCAACCATTGGAGAACTCACCTCCGTCGCGTTATATGTGAAGCAATTTGACCAGATGAGGTCAAGGTCATCCTGGAACTCACGCTTGGACTTGTACTGCTTCGCTTTGACCTTCTTAAGCATTGTCTGTAGATCCATGGGATTTGATATCACTGAGAAGACGAGAGCTAGTACAAGAGAGATGCCATGAGAAGATGGATGGCACACGCACCGTCATAGTAATCTGGAACGTCCGATTTTGAAACTGGCTTGAGGAACGCATCGGCATCATGGTTATCCTAGTGTAACGCGTCGGGAAGAATGGATGGCATGAGAAACAATGGGCCAGACGCACCATAGTGACGGTTCGGAGGTCATGTAGCACACCTTCCAGCGATTCGTAGAATGGGTCGGAGACTTTGTTGTCGTACCCCTGGCGCTGGTAGC
Source organism: Tylopilus cervinicoccineus (assembly GCA_038094635.1). Taxonomy (NCBI): domain Eukaryota; kingdom Fungi; phylum Basidiomycota; class Agaricomycetes; order Boletales; family Boletaceae; genus Tylopilus; species Tylopilus cervinicoccineus. The sequence continues at coordinate 49,620 of JBBPUK010000066.1, read as the reverse complement.
TACGTCAGCGACCGTGGTGACAAGGCGACAGCGTTGCATACCCTGGCATCCTTGACTGTGTTTAACAGCAGTTTCAGGTCAGGAGTGGCCTGGACCTGACTCTCGGTCAGTGTCCGGAGGAGGTTCTACACGGAATTCATGGTGAGCAGGTCGTGATGGTTGCGGTGATAGATTGCTTACGTTCATAGCCGCTCAACGCGCTTAGCGCGCGACAAGAGGTCAGTGACGCTGTGTGGGGCGAGCGGGACAAGGTACTTAATTCAATCTCCGCTCGTAATAACCGGCATAGCGCACAAAGGCGATAATTTGGGTCCGCCTTTGACAGATTCTAGGACTACCTCTTGGGACAAGCATGCTACGTCGGTGCGGCGTTTGCAACGGAAACTGCCTTTGCAACGTATTATTCCGATCTTTTCAAGGTCATTCTTTGCCTCCGTCTTGTATCAAGTGTGCTGGAGAATGACAAAAACTTGGTCGCTGCTTTGTCGGGGCGTATGCACATCTGTCGTCGATTCTATCATGCATTCAGGGCGACTCGTGTAGCGAATGACACTGCGTTGATTTGAACTACCACTACTACCACTCCTCGTATCGAGCCCTTCGTTGGATTACTCGACAGCAGGCTTGACTGGCCGAAGAAACTTGTCTAGTCGGCTATCGAGCTGCTGTCGACATACTCTGGCGTGCGACACACTGCCAGGGCTCTGAGTAAACACGGTGACACTGACCGGGCCGGGCGGGCAGGCGGTCCGTGGAGGTGTCTGAGAGGGCTGGAGAGATTTTTTCACGCATCCTGTTCTCAGCATGTCGTTTGGCAGATCGCTCACTCTCAGCACCGGCGCGGCCATCCCCCAGATTGGTCTTGGGACCTGGCTGTCCAAGCCAAATGAAGTCGAGAATGCGGTATGTTCATCTTATCGTTATCGCCGATCTACCCTGATTCCGCTATTAGGTCGAGATCGCCGTCCGAAATGGCTATCGCCACCTCGACCTGGCCAGGGTATACCAAAACCAGGACGAGGTTGGCCGTGCGCTCCAAAAAGTCATCCCTTCCGTCGTCTCGCGCAAGGACCTCTTCGTCACCTCCAAGCTCTGGAACTCCTCTCACCAGCCTCATCTCGTCGAGGCTGCACTCGACGAGACCCTTGAGCAGCTCGGTCTCGACTACCTTGATTTGTATCGTGTGTATGGAACGCATATAGCCATCTCTTTATTGACGAGCTACGAACAGTCGTCCACTGGCCCGTCGCGTTCGTACCCGGAAAAGGTCTCTTCCCTGTGAACAAAGCTGCGGATGAGGTTGAACTCGATGCGAAAACATCCCTCGTTGACACATGGAAGGCCATGATCAAGTTGCGCGAGACAGGAAAGGTACTGCATATATGCGCAATTCCCGTCCGGGACCACACTCATGTCTTGCTCAGGTCAAGGCAGTTGGTGTCTCCAACTTTAGCATTGCTCACCTCAAAGGCATTATTGAGGCCACTGGTGTCGTTCCAGTATGTTTTCCTCCCAAGTTCTCCCCTCCGTGCTGATCTTGTCGTCTTCTCAGGCGGTTAACCAAATTGAGGCCCACCCTCTCCTTCCGCAAGACGATCTCGTCGTGTACTGTGCGGAGAGGAACATCCACCTGACGGCCTACAGCCCTCTGGGCAACAATTGTATGTGTGCTTTTGCTCTGGCTGCACATGGTTTCTTGTTGATGTCGTCCACAGTGGTCGGCGTTCCCATGCTTACCGAGCACCCTATCGTCCAGTCGGTTGCCAACCGCCTCGGTGCAACCCCTGCTCAAGTCCTGATCGCCTGGGGCATTTACCGTGGGTACTCCGTGATCCCCAAGAGTGTGCACAAGGGTATGCGACGAATGTCGTCTCCCGGACGGGTCGAGTTAACGTTCTGTCAGACCGCATCATCTCCAACTTTAAGCAAGTCGAGTTGAGCAAGGAAGATTATGACAGGGTGACAGCGATCGGACACGGCGACACCAGACGGTAAGTGTTTGACTTGGCTCGTGGCTCGCTTTTCCTCTGATCGTCTCAGATACAACACGCCGGTGACATACAAGCCCAAGTGGGACATTGACGTCTTTGGCGAGGAGGTAGAGAAGGGAGCGGCTGCGAGAGTCAGAGTTGTGTAGACGACACGTTTGTATGCTGGGGCTCGAGTACAGTGCCAGGCCGAACCGCGAGTTGCCGGGGGAGTGGGAGTGGGAGTGGGCAGGCGAGATCGGCCAATTGGACGGATGGCAACGGATCGTCTCGCTTCAGAGTCGGTGCCTGCTGCCGACGCCATCTCTGCATCTTTGCGGGGAAGATTCCACAAATAAGTCTAATCTCGCCCATAAATTCACCGCTCTCCCTCCTCTCTCCCTCCCCCCTCCTCCCCCATGCCCGGAGGTTCCCCGACGGCCTTCCTTCTCTGGTCCATTCTCGCGACGCTGGTCAGTTCTTCCGCGCACCCCCAGGCAGCCCTGTGACGCTCTCATCCCGCGCCCAGTTCTTCTCCTTCCACCTCTTCCACCTCTGGAGCTACGACAAGTTCCAGTGTCTCAAATGGAACCAGTCCGGCAGGCAGCCCGGCGCATTCAAGCGCTTCATGAGCGTGCGTCTTGCTCGCCTCTGCTGCCCTCTCTTCTCACTCTCGTCCCCAGTACACCTATCTGGCGACGCTCAGCTGTCTCGTCTGCTTTGGCGTGGCGTTCACGTACTTCAAGTTCCAGGAAGGTGCGGGCGCAGCAACGCGGTCATCGCTCTTTTCTCACTCTTGGCCCAGGGTTCATGACTCTGCCAGACGGCCAAAGTCCGTTGCCTCCCTCTTCCTCCAACTGTTCCCTGACCGCCGCTGCCAGTAACACCCGTCCCGCTCGAGTTCTATTCGCCTCATAACAAGAGGTGGATACTTCCGCTCTTACTCGTCTTCAGCGTTGGTTGGGGATGCGAACTGTGAGCTCCCCCTCATCTCCGTCTACGTCGTCTAAACAGCACCGTCGCCCAGCGTCACCCACCTTGAAGGCGAGCCTGCTTGCAGCAATGCCGCGCACGTTACTAATCACACTTGCCGGCGCAGAGTTCACGTTCTGGTTGTTCCTCCAAAACCAAGGCCCTACCACGAGGCTGTGGTTCGAAAGCGGCGAGTTCAGATTTTGGCTTTGGGGTATTCTTTCGTATGATTTGCCTCGAACAAAAAAATTGATTCGCTGTTTACGTGCTGCCAGGCACATTGTTTGCCTTGATCGGGATGCCACTCACGACCTTCATCTCTCGGCGCCAACTCGACTTGGTAACAATCAGGATGTTTTCTTGACGACAATATTACTTACATGGCAACCCTAGTGCCTTGCCTGGACCCTTCTGGTCGGATCATCTGCATCTACCGCCACCTCATTAGCCTTCTTGTATGTCCTCTCGCGGTTTCCTGCGTTCATTCGTCGCGTCAAGGACGACAGCGCCGCTCCCACTGTGGTCCTTCGCCTCGTCTTCTTTTACCAGCTCAACGTGAGTGGACCACGTCGACGGGACTGTCCCTTGGCTCACCTTGTGCTATAGGTTGGGCGCATCATCTATCGTTTCTTGTTTTCTCTTCCATTGTTTGTGTTATCTCTAGATGGCGTGCAGGGGAGTCACCAAATCAATGATAGCACGTAAGTGTTAGCGCGGACGCGTGCTCTCTGTAAACTCATTCTTGGTTCCTCGTGCAGATTTTGGCCGGGTAAGCATCACCGCTCGTCTAGCGAATTGGGCCAATGACGGCATGAATCAGACTTTTTGTTGATGCTTGGGGGCATCGGTGCATTCGTCTCATCTGCGATAACTCTGCTCGTATGTCACCTCCGCCTCTTGCACGACTCACGTGCTGAGGAATGATGCCTGGTAGATATTTTTCCCCCGCTCGCTGACGCAGGAACTCGGGTACACCGTCGTTGTTGTCGCAAAATCACCTCGAACGGCGTCCATCGACCTGCACCGGCCACTTGGCGCTCCCGAGCAGCGCCCCGCTTCTCCAAAGGATCAAGTCATACCCATCTTTCGGACACCTTCGGGACATCTTTCATCAGATTCGGGACACGACGCATCGCCTGAATATGAGCCGGAGGATCCATCAAACGCCGCACGTCCGGACTCGCTTGAAGGCAATTTCCGGATGCACACTTGGCGTGCGCACGACGGTGAAACGCGGAGCTCAGAGTCGTACATCTTTGACCATCGTTCGAGGAGTCTAGTGCGGTCACGCTCAGAAGGTCACGGGACGGCGCTACATCCATACGTGAGGCACCTTTTGACGTCTGTGGTTTCCGCGCTGATCGTCGTTGCATCGACAGCTTCGGGTATTCCGGTCACCCATAGGTAGGAACATGATCGGACATGGTCGTTTTTTTCCCGCGTGCCTGAGCTATCCGCAGATATCTCGGATGTCGAAGCGCTCGACAACTTGCCCGAACGATGACCCGCACAGCGTTGTGATACAGATGATACCCTGGCGTATGGGTGCGCCAAACGTGGTACGACCACCTTGCTGAGGTGACCTCCTCGTTATT
>JBBPUK010000066.1:23169-35333 GCA_038094635.1 Tylopilus cervinicoccineus | reverse complement strand
CAACTCTGAGTCATCTTCGATGTCGTCAACTCTGGTAATGAGATAAGTACCTATCATGCAAGTAAGAGGGGAGCAAAGTTACAAGAGACTCGCGTTGTGCAGCAGCTCTACTACACGAATTATTGCCTCAAGCTGAGCTGGGGGGACTTGAAGCCAGTGGTTAAGCGCATTGATGAGTCGGGTACGGAATCCTTTCCCCGGAGAAGACGCTACATATGTGTAAGGCTCGAGTAATTCCTGAGCACACGGTGTCAATCAAAAGTTCAACGGGCATGTACTGTACACACCGCTTCTTGTCCTACAGTCAATCGATCGGATGGGATGGACAAAGATGAGAGAATGTTGTCGAAAAATGGGTGGTGCATGGTGATGTGTTCTCACAGGTCTACCTACCTGGCCATGATATAAGAATAGTGGGGAATGCCAAATAAACCGGAAATGGTACCCAACCACAAGGGGGTTCTTGATTTCGTGTGTCATTCATTTCGGAATTAGCATAGATCTGTCTTTTTGATGGAGAGAATGACCTCTTGGGGGGATTTCTCAGCGCCGCTATCATGAGTGAGATTCATAAAATCAAGCGCCACGATCCTCCTTTTTGGTTGCAGGCGGCGTGTCTGCCGTGGATGTTGCAGGAATAAGCTCACATCTCACCTCTGCCGACGCTGATGCCAAGGAAGGCATGAGGTCGCAATTCCGCTGGCACTGCGACGGCAAGCAAACTTATCCAGCAAGATTGTGTTCTTAAAGACAGTGTTTATCAGATTATCTGGTTGAGAGGGATCAATCATTGACGAAGTCCCGTTACTTGCAAGAACAAAGGATTCGGAGTGGAGTGAATGACATACATGTGTCAAGACAGTGCGGAATGAGATTACCTGATTGTCTCACTACGGATTTTTGCGAACGGATAGAGAACAGATGTCACCCACGTTGATGCGGCCCAAGCAGTTGGATACGTTGAGGAAGTGAGACATTGACATCTGGAACTTGCGTGATACATGCTTATCTCCAGACGGTAGACATAAAGGCCAATTGTGGTATAGGCTCGCAGTCCCTGAAGTTGCCACGGTAGATAAAGTGATGGTCAACGGCAAGTGAACCAAGGCAGCGACCCCTGCCGCGAGTTGTACAGAAAATTTTTGAGTTGTTGGTCGCCGAACTGAACGTTGCCGTTTGAGTTCAAGGCTCGTCTCCCATTCAAAATGTGCTAGTTTTAGGCGCGCCAATTGCATGCAAGGCTGGATGACGTAGTCTAACGGACCCGAGTCTCCGCGAATTCAACAAGGTGGCGACGTAGTCCCTCAACTTCGTTCAAACGTTATCGATCACATACTACTGTACAAGATCCAACTCGGACGCAAGATACCACCTATGGAATACACGAAAGAAGGCTAGATGCAAAGTGATGGAAAAAAAAGAGACATATTCTCGAACGAAAGTTACATCTCCCCTGAAGTACCCAGCAGATACGGGTGATGAGAATTCGGTGGACAGGTCGATTTGACTACCCCCGCCTTGACATTCAATAAGCTTCGTGAACTTCGTCAAATCCTGTCGGGACATCCGGCAATGACCTCTCCAACGGCAGGGCGGGTGACTTTTCGCAGATGGCCGATTCCCAGCAAAGGTCTGCATATGTTTCCAGAGGTGCCAGTACAAGATCTACATCCACATCCTCCAACCAGTCGGAGTCGTATTCTGCACCATATGGTACAGCTCTCCGTAATTCCTCGTGGAAGATACCAAGGAGAAGCTCCTGCTGGGCAATGGCCTGGCGGACATCACTGGAACACGAGTTTGCAAATGCCGCGGTGCTGAGTTCACGTGCAGATACTGGTCCAGGACTGGGTGATGGTAGACGAAACCAAGGGCTATCAGAGGGGATGGTGATATATTGCGCGTCATCTGAAAGAGACGAGTCGGAGTGATTTTCATCACTATCATGGTAGTATGCAGATGAAAACACTTCCGGAGCCCACGCTGACGCCTCCAAGGGAAACAGGACGTCGTTGTGCGACTCAAACTCGTCGGAAAATGGAGAATGTGGGCAATAGGTTCTAAAAGGATGCATAGCGAATTCGAAGGCATTGACATCGTCGTGACCGTCTTGCTGAAAGACTGTCTTGTCAACCTGAAAGAAATGATTAGCTGAGACCAGAGCAAGGGAGGCGACAAGACTCACACAGTCGATTGCGTCAATCCATGACTTGATGGACTCACTGTTTCCGTACATTTCTTTGCCGGGCATAGATAATCCGACATCCCAAAGATATCGGGATATGTCAGAAGAAGGGAAAATAATGTCCACAATGTCCGAGTCTTGACCAGCAATGCGCAGACTAGAAGTTTGAAATGACATGCTGATACATATAACAGAAGATGGTGAGAGAAGTACAAGTGAGAAGCACAGCTACACGGGATAGAGACACTTGCCTCCATCTATCACAACGACTTTTATGCGAGCATGATGCAAGGCACGCTGTAAAAGTGAGGAGCACAAAACAATAGTTATTGTCACGAAACCGAGTTGGCGACGACTCAGCGCAGGGTCACGTGACCGGCATTTCTGGAACAACGAACAATAAACCATCAACGGTTAAATAAGGCGAAGTGGGACAGTGGCACGGGTGGCTGTCACAAGGTTCGCTGACTGAATAGATGGGGCAGGCTAACCGCACTGGGAACCAGATGACTATTGTTTTTGTTCCCGAGGCGTATCGCTACAAACTCAAATGTAGGTCCTCTGGAATTCATGTAGGGTTGCTCTCATAGTAAATAAAATACTCACAATCAATGTGAATGCACAATATAAATTTCGTGTCCGTTGTGACGTGTAGGATCATCACTGCCTTTCGAGTGTCCATGGTTTCAAGTGAAGTCTGCCCAAGGATAGATTGTGTCTGCCTTCGGCCATCCTCACTACCTCACCCAAGGCATCCCAAAAATGCTCATGCATCCGGTTCCTTTCCATTCGGTCGACATCCCGAGGACGTTGAAGGGCACGGGGCTGTGGGTTGTCTGCGAGTGCTGCCTTTGGATTCCATGCATTCTTTGCACTGTGATAGTACTTTCCATGGATCCAAATAGCATGTGCTTTGCGAAGGCGATTCATATTGTAAATTACTCGATGAGGGACTCCGCGATGCTGCGCAGAGTTGAGAAGGATGCTCAGAGTACCATCGACTATAAGAATAAGACGACAGCAGTGAGGGATAGTTGTTCGACATACTTCGTTGTTGAAATGTATTGAGCAAACGTTCCCCTCTCGCCCTTTCTTGAGGTGAGAGCCGATCACTTTGAAGGTCGCCGACAACCCGGGCCGCAGCGTCAAACACAGGTCGGAAGAGCTGACGGAGCTGCTTTCTAGCCGCATTTTTGTGTAGGACCGACGCAGAACTTGCACGCAGGAAGAGACGGTACAGGGATGTGAAAGAAGATGGTAGTTTGCTCATTACCACTGGGGTGTAGCGATGGACGGGTCCAGTTCTGGACTTCCCGTCATCGGCACAAATCATTTTTTTGGTCAAGCTGATCGTCTCTCTCCTATATTTTGACACTATGCTACAAAACAGCCATAACGAAACTATTCCATGTTCTGGGATAACAACTTTACGCGCCACGATGCTTTCAGGACCTGCCGTCTGCCTCGTGTAGAGCGATGCCCGGCTTTTTTGGTGGTACCTAGGCGCTGCAGTAGGTGAACGTGCACGTGGCTTCGAGGGACCATCTTACAGATATCAAAACACCTCTCTGCCACGGTACAACGACTCTGTGCGCTTTCTGAATGACAAAGGTAAGTTCACCACCACCTAGTTCCATGTTTGCGGGCCCGAGCTCGATGGACTGTGTTTGCGGGGTCTGGACCCACGATCAGCACGTGCTTCCCTACAGGCCGAGATGTGTTTTATGCTCACCTGTTCCTGCATCACCCAAGATTAAAAAGGTGTGTTATGACGGTAGCGAGATCAATGTGCGGATGATCTCCTTCTAGACGGACCTCGCTATTTATATATTGTAGGTCTCGTCCCGTTCAACTTGTGGACCCATGCAGGCGCAATGCTGTCAAAGCGGAGGTGACCGAGCGCATGAGGAACAATGCAGTGAGTGGGGTGGCGTGTAGCGTCTCAATTGACGCTTTGGTGCATCAATGGCATGGCTTCAAAGCGACGCTGGTCCACACCGTCCACACCACGAGTTGCGGTGACGGATACGGTCTCCTTATAAACACAGCTCCTTCAGTTCCGTCCTTCTCGTCTTCTATCTTGCCCATCTCGTCCGTCCTATCTTCTCCTTATCTATCATTGATGGATCTCGCACGCCGTGAAGCCATGGATGCCCAGCGGTTCGATCCCACGCGCAGCAAGGTCAGTTGTTAACAACACCACCTCTCGCCTCGCAGTTCACCCCTTCTCTCAGAAGACTCTTTCTGACCTCTCCATCACCTCTTCCAAAAAGGAGCGTCAAATGGGCCAAGTTTTGCGACGTCTGTCTCACCCAGACCTGCCCCCCAACGGCGTCGTGGGCGGCATCTGGAGCGACCACGAATTAGTCCTCGTACCTCTGGAAGTCTCCTCGTACAGAGACTCGTTCGGCTCCGTCCTCGCAGAGTCCTTCTCCTCTTCTTCCTCTTCCTCCACCATATCAGAGGCATCGTATGCCTCTTCGTCGACCTATTTCACGACGTCCTCCCCCACCATTCCCGACACTGTCCTCGAGACGACGACGTCGTCGCCGTCGCCGTCGATATCCTCTCATACGCACTCACCTCGGGTGGACAGTCATGACCGCGACGACCTCATCGTCACCCGCACCATCATCCGCCCTACCGCACAGTCCACCATCAGGGGCATGTTCTCGCGGCCATCGAGTCCGATGGTCCCACGTCCGACGAGCCCGCTTTCCCGTCCAAACACCCCTGTGTTTCAGGCACTCAACTGTTTCCGTCCGAGTGCGTTCGAGAGGGACGTGGACGATATACAGACGGAGGGGGGGTCCGTCAGGACTCAGCCGGTGTTGCAGGTCATCGTCACGCAGACACGTGAACAGTACGAACAGGACCTCGCGTTCAAGGAGGTCGTGCAGCAAGTGTATCCCGAGGCCAACTGTCGCAGGCGGGCGGTTCTCTAGTAACCTGGTCCCCCCCCTTTTTTTCTATTTACATGCTGAAACATGAACATGACACCACGGAGGGGTGGGAAGGAGAGAAAAAGTATGTATGCGTATATTCAAGCCAATGGTCGTTTGGGCATAATCGTGTCTAATTATTTTGTAATGGAGGAGCGCGAGAAGCTGGTCCTTCTCCGGGGTTCTTTCCTATGTCTTTTTTCGTGCTCCCACAACTCCGCTATAGTAGTACGCCGGGAATTACGATACGAGGTTTGCACTGCAGAACCATCTTTACGAGTGATCATTTGCACTTTCCGCTCAATCGGCGAGAGACCTGACCAAATGTGGTGCGCAAACCCTTTGACAAGGGAAGGCCTGTTTCAACGCCGGCGGCCATAGTTTGGCTGTGTCGGCAACTACAATCACAGCGTGGAACACAGTTTGAGTCAAAAACATTCTTGATCCGTGCTGTTCCAGATCCATCTCATTTCGAGACTTGGGTCCCTCTCCTCCAAGTAGGTTTCACACACCTTGCACGTGTCCGAACGACATTGCGCCCATGGTCCGCTAGAGACGAAAGACAAAGTGGTCATTGAATGGCGACGAATTCGAATGTCTAGAATATGGTCCCACCGCCTCACGCCACCGTTTCAGCCTTGACGGATGGCATGATATGACGAGATCCGGGCGTGGGTCTGTCCGAACCCACCCAGTGGCTCCTTGCCACACCCAGAGGCGTCTGCGGCGCAGAATGAAATTGAGACGGTCCATGTTTCTCATGCGGCTCGCACGCATGCATCACCCCCCAACATCATCGACGTCCATCGTCCTCCGTGACGTCTTTCCTTGCACTCCAGTCGAACTGTGAGCACTACCATAAGTCGCCACGTACAGCTTGACGTGTGCTTCGACGACCGCCTCCGCTGCCTGTGCGCTTACATGCGTCGTCTTCAGCTGCGAACGCTGCGTGTCGCAGACAACCCGCATTCAGCATGCGCCACATCCGACCTCGAAGAAAGACTCACAAGCGCAAACGCGGCCCCACGGTAAACGAAACCGAACACGTCTTTGAACTCGTGATGTGACCGAGATATCCCTGCATTGGAAAGATGAAGAACAGACAACTTTTTGAGCACCTGGAAGAGCGCGTCCGCATACGTGTGAAACGCGCCAACACGGCCAACACGCACGAGCTTGTTTGCATCCTCGATCGCATTCCCTATCTCGCCGTCTTCCGTCTTCGCCTTCGCCTTGCCCTTTCCATTAGCAGACTGAGGTCGAGGGGGCTCCACAGCACCAAATACGTCCGTCCCCGGATCACCTTGTTTCCGACGCGCCTTGGGAGGGAGCTCGGGTACCTTGAAAACGGCGTCCCGTACATTCCTTTCCTTCTCCTTCTCCTTGCCCTTGCCCTTGCCACTTCCGTTGGCAGACCCTTCGGATCGAGGCAAATGCAGCATGACTTGCCTTGCCCGACGCAGCACGTGGTCTTCCGCTTTGCCCTCTTCTTTGTCCTTGCCCAAGTTTGGTCGTGGCACGATGCGTTTGCTGGCACCAAGATCGCTGAGTGTGGTGTCCGCGAATAAACATGCAGGCGGCTGGCGAGGGGTCGGATCGTCTGGACGTGGGGCGCGTGGGGCAGGCGTGATCCGCGCGACCCTCATGCTGAGCGGTGGTGGCCCTAAAGACGCGGATGTGGTCGCAGGCGACAGCTGCAGGGGAGGGGGATGCAGCAACATGCTCATCTCACCATAGACCACAATGTCGGTGGTTTCGGGCCCGTCTGCACAGCGAGGGTTTAGTCGGCCAGGCAACACCAAGAAACATCCACGTACCCGTGTCCCCCAGAGAGAGACGGATGCCCACCTCTGTTCTCTTCGGTCTACCTGAATCATGGGGCAGAGCGACGAGCGGCGACAGACACAACGTATTCTCGAAATAAATCCTCGTCAACGTCGCGAAGGGGTGTATATCCCTAACACGAGGCACGCGTGCGGGTCAGCGATCGCGCCGACCTCGGAGCAGAGAAAACCGCAGGCTCACGCACATGTACACGTCCCCGGAATCGTCCGTCCACACGTCCTGGAGACGCACGGTGCCCTTGAACCGAAGTGACTGGCGTCCGCGCATGCTCTCCAACGCCAGCGCCAGCGGATTGTACATGAGCTCCCGCGCAGCCGTGTCGGACCGCGCGGACAGCGGACACGAGGGCGAGTCCTGCGGCGTAGATGTCTGTTGGCCCGAGAGCCGCGCCGAGAAGGCGACGCCATCAAGTTGGAGGTAGGAATCAGGCAGCGAGAGGGCACCGCGGTAGAGCAGCCGGTAGGGCACGTCGGTGGCTTTTCTTACGCTTGCGGGCGTGTGAGCAGTCGAGGTGGGGGTAGATAGCCCAGCAAGGTGTGCGTCGGATGTCTTGTGGGGCGTGGCATCCGTGAAGGTGATCAAGGGCAACGTCGACGTGCTTAGTTCATCGATTGTGTTCGTCGCTTTGCATGACCGACCACTTGGAGTCATCAGACTTGGAATGAAAGAGCTTGCTGGCGTTCGCAAAACATGCGTAGTGCAACGAGGCGGGTCATAACGCGAACACGTGATGTCATACCGACGCGTTGTTTGTCCTTGTTTGTCCTTCCCCTCTGAAAACAGACGATTGTCGTACGGTGAAAACGGAGACATATGTGCTACGTGTATAACGAACGAGAAGTGATGATCACAAGCTAACGAAAGTGAGACAGATTTTCCAAAAAAGAAAAGAAAAAAAAGGACCACATGGCTCATTGTATTAGTATTACCTCCCTCCCCTTCTAGCCAAAAAGAAAAAAAAAAAAAAAAAAAAAAGAACAAGAAACAAAACGTCTGTGCCAGACGCCACGTCAGACACGTATATCCACTCAAATGAACAACACGCACCAGCGTCAACTTGCCGCTCACCAGCTCACATGTCTCATTCCAGACACCCCCGTGATCGGCGCAACGTGTGTCTGCGCTGGAAGAGGATGCACATGCGCGGGACGAGCCGGATACACCGCTAACCACGTTCCTTGTCCTTGTTGGCCTTGATGCGGTGGTGCGAGATGATACGGCGCAAAGGGAAAATACATCGGATGTGGATAAGTCGAGACAGCGAGCATCGGCGCCGGCGGAGCGAGAACCGGCTGAGGATGCACAGTTGGATGGGATGGTGGCGGATGTAGATGGAGAGAAGGGCGCGCGGATGGCAATGTACTACCGTGTAGAGCACCAGGGGCGAGTTGAGGACCAGAGCTTCGGGCATCGATCGCGTTCATCCTGGGCCCATCTGCAGTGCTGAGTGGTTTAACAGCTACAGACTCGTGCCCGCCAGTGGCGGCAGTTTGACTCTGCCGAGTTACCGTGATATCAGAAACCGGAGTCTGCGACACACTGAGGATCGGGAACGGAGTGATACGGGGCTTGGTCGTCCTCCCAGTTCTTGAGCTTGTATGCAACGAGTCAGTCTTTGAGTCAGCTACCACGGTCTGCGTTGCTCCGTTTCCCTTTCCTCCTAATACAGAGGAACCGGACTCGGAAGACTTTGAACGTCCGTCCTTCTTTCCCGAGTCTGTCCCCACCCACGATACCAAGTTCGTGCCTAACTGTGATGACGGTGGTGGCGATGGCTGCCCCCCTGCAGCGTGGTTTCCAGCAGCTTGATCGGACCCAGCCGACATCTTGCCAAGCTTGCCATCCACCTCTCTGCCTGCACTCGGACTGGCCAGCCAGCCCAAGCTACCATCCAGCCCCACACCTCCCTTGCCCGCATCCATCGAAGACGACCTCAGCCGATCGACAATCTCCCTCGTCCTCGACGCCTTCTTTCGCTTCACAGTCGCAGTCGCCAAGAACGCAGGCAACAAACTCGTCGGGTTCGGAGGCACCAAAGACGGTCCATTTGGAGGAGACGGTGAAGAAGGACGCGATTCACCGCATACAGACGTGGCAGCAGACGTGGATGTGGGGGAAGAAAACGAGGTGGGCCTCGAACTCGACGATGGGGTCGAACTTGTGCTCGTGACACGGTGTAGACCAGGGGACGACGACCTGGACTTGGCGGAGAGCGTCGACGGTGAACTGACGAACTCTGGAAACTCGAAGCTATCTCCTGACGCCCACCCTGTCTTATCGCCAATCCACCCTGCTGTGGGTTTCGACCTCATTTTACTCTCAGACGGTGATAGGGGAAGCGAGGACGACGATGAAGAAGGCGAGAAAGGCACCATAGGTTCCCAAAACCCCTGCGAATCCCTTCGAAGCCCTGGTCTGGAACCCGTCGACGGTGGCGAGCAGAGATTCAGCGTGAATGCAGGGCCATTGCTGGAAACAGAACATGCAGACGCCTCTGGACGCCTACCCTTGCGATGCATGTCGGAATCCTCTTCGTCACCGAGGCCGGGCCGAGTCGACAGCTCCTTTGAAGACGACAATGATGGCAAACTCGCCGGCGTCAATGTCCCCTCGGGCGTCGTTTGCGCAGACACCCCGGGACTAGACAGAGAGACAAATGTCGACGCCTGACAGAAAGACTCACTCAAGGAAGGAAACACTACCGCTCCCTCTGAGGATTCGCAACTATCTCCATGGGAGTCCGGCGAGTCAGGTAACACAGAAAGCGAAGAAGGGGACGTGGTGAATCGACCGAGGAGTTTGACAGGGGCAGAAAGATCCGGCACACGGATTGTCAAGGATGCGGCTGTATGCTTTCCATCGATCACAACCTCTACTTCGTCGTCTCCGTTGAGTCGAGGTGCTTCCCCACAGCGTGATGTCGTCGCAGGTGTATGTGGGGGAGGATCTGAGTCCGTCGTGGTCGTGGTCGTGGTCGATTCGTGATCGTGATCGGTCTCAGTCTCCTTATCATAACCATCCTGACCCGAACTTGACTTGGTTCGATAGCGAGGGGAATGGGTCGGATGGATGGGGGTGGGAATAACGGCGGTAGCAAAAATGTGTGGGGGGGTTGGAAGAGAACTGGCGAGAGTCGGGTCACCGGTCATGGCAGACGGTGTGCCTGAGGGAACACAGCACAGAAGAGCGAATCAGCACCATACAAGAGGGAGATACAGCGACACGAGGCTGCGGGAGAAGAACACTGAAGTGAAATAACAAACATCGCCACGTAATCAACCCCAGAGGAAGGCGAAAGGAAAAGCTATGAAACACAGTCAACTCACCGAGGGGCTCAGCACCATACCAATATCCATGTCCTTGTATCGATGCGATGCCACCATTTGGGAGCCATGCTGAGAACTGCAATGGCGGCGGTCCATATTGTAGAGACGGAGAAGGCAAAAAACGGAGCGGGGGCAAGTGGGTGGTTGTTGGAGGCCCGCGGTGAGGGGAAGGTCCATGCCACCAGGCAGATGGAGAATCTGCTTTGCGTCCTGGGTTGGAGCCCGAGGGAGGTGCCTTCCTCTTCTCATCAGAGACAGTGGTCGCTCTTGGTAAGCGAGATAGACTGGAGTCGACGTCAGGGTCCCACCCAGCCTCTTCACGCCTTGAGGGAATCGACAATGGAGGGAGAACATCGATAACGATGCCCTTGGGAGCCAGATCTGAGGACGATGAGACCTTGCCAGACTTGCCGTCCTCGACGACCGATCGCAAGGTTAGCCCAGGCGGGCCAACGAGTTCCTCCGCCATGCGTGCCCATCTTGCCCTTCCTTCCTCCACCGCCGCCTCATCAATGCCGAATTGCAAACCCGACGACCTGCACTTTCCAGTACAATCGCAGCGGAGACCCAGTGCTGGAGGCCAACAATGCCCATCGTCTACGTCCTCATCGCAGATACACTGCACACGCCGAGTGACGTCAAGCCCGAGGCCATGCCAACCAAAAAAGCCTGCTGCTGCTTCGTAGGGCCCCAACACACGTTCAGCAACGTGCGGCGACACACACGCATCGACGTCATCCAACCTCGTCCAGTCGTGTTCCTGGCATGCCGCAGACAAGGAGACGCGGGTACCGACAAGGACGTCCCAACGAAAAAAGTCGACTGCCTGATTGGGTGGGAGCACTGCCCGGAAGAGGCCTTTGCGGCAGGACAGAGGCGAGCGGAGCAACGAGGCATGGTAATGGGGTGGCTTGGGCCACTGTGGCTTTCGACGCTTCAAGGTGTGGGATATCGGATTTGCAGATCGAGGCCTCGCATTTACACATGGTCGCGAAAGGGAAACAGGATGCGTTGGCAGAAGATGGATGGACGGTTTCCGGCGTGGGCTGTCTGGAGAAGTCAAGGGTGAGAGGTGAGAGGAGCTCCAGGGTGAAGTTGGCGTGTCCAGAGGGTTGGGAGGAGAGGGCGGGGAAGTGGTGAGGCGGTGCCGTGTGCTCGAGTGAGCTATCCGCAGAAACCTCGAGTGCGACGCACCGCGGGAGAGCAGGGCATTGTAGTATGCGGCCGGGGAGGGTGGGTAGTCCCAGCTGACAGACGCATGCGTGGTCCCCCACCAACGGTCTGGGTGGAGAGTGGCACCGAGTTGGACGACGTCTGGAGAGGTCGGCGTCGGCGTGGACTGCATGGACAGCTCGCGGCCCTGCCACGGACGAGCTCGAGGAGGAGGACGTCTGCGGGGAGGTCAGTGGTGGTTGGACGAGCGAGACATCCACCCAAGAGTGGTTGATTCACGCTTGACGCTTCGATCGGATTATCTGCCCAGCTGGCACGTGTCCCCAATTTTTATGTACAGATCGTCCAGCGGCATAAATTTACAGTGTCCCTCACAGCGCAACGTCGATGTGCACAATCCCGCCCTGCATCACGTCCCTTCTCTCCACCTCTGGCAGCGAACTCGCTGTCCCTTCCCGGAGATGCGCACGTCTGACAGGCCTGGGCTCCGCAAACAACGTGTCGTGCCGCTCGGGGCGCTCGTCCACCGGCGAGTGCGGGTTCTGCAGCGGCCCTATCTGCAGCGAAGTGAGCCCCGAGAGTCCAGAAGGCAGATTGTGCCAGTCCGTCCCAGCATCCGAACGCGGCCCAGACTGCAGGGAGCTGGACGCCGCGAGCGACGGGTACCGTGAGGCCCTGCCACTCGAGCCTGAC
>JBBPUK010000065.1:64542-84858 GCA_038094635.1 Tylopilus cervinicoccineus | reverse complement strand
CGTAACAAGGAAAAACGGAAAGGCTATGGTATGTATCATGCGGTCTGCGATATGGAGCTCGGATAAGTATGTTCCGCGGAGCGGATCCATGTTTGATCGGCAGCGCGCACGCTTGCATGTTTCGACACCGTGAAGGTGAGTGCTCTGTTCCACTGCAAATTCGCAGTCGGCTGATGTCTTCTGAGAATTCCGCTTCGTTCGTATTCACTGACTACCAAAAGGAAGTGTGTTGCTAATCGGATGCGTGGCTCTTTGATCCTGACATGACAATACAGTTTTATTAGATGGAGTTCGAAAGGCTTTGTCGTTCTCTTAGGTTTCCTTCAGGTAGAAAAGATGCAACTTCACCATAAGCTAAGAGACCATGACGCCATTTACACCTTAGAAGGCTGTGAGACAGCTGCCCAAGTTGCCAAGGAAGCAAGACGTGCTGAGATCCTCATGCCTCTCGCTACTGTAGGCAGGTTCATGGTTTATTGGTTTTGCATACATGCCTGCCCTCCTCTTTTTCCATGCAGAGCATTACTAGCGTGGAAGCACGACCTACGCTATACCTATCGCACAACTGTTCTATGACGCAGATGGAATGAAACTCACCCTTTTGTCCCTCGTGGTCATCGCCATTGTGTATGCAACTGCATCAATTGCCACCTTCACTGCAAGCTCGCCATTGTTTTACGCCCTCGCGAGAGATAATGCATTCCCTGCGAAGGAAAAGTTTATGGCTCTCAATCGTTTTCAAACTCCCTATTGGGGTGTGTGGACATCTGTGTTCATAGGGTACATCCTTTCGTGTGCCTACTAGTACATAGGCTCAGTTATTGTTGTGTGTACATGGGTTCATGTCTCATTTGACAGCCATATTGATTACTTCACAGTTCAATGTCATGTTACTATCTGTGGCGATATCTGTAATGCTTAGCTACCTATTATCCGGGTATTTTAGCCAGATCCACGAGTTGAATGTTATTCTCGATGGCACTGCAAACTAACAGTTATCAGGCTCCTGGAACCTGGCCCTTTTAATTTGGGCAAAATGGTCGTGGTCATTAGTCAGTCAACCTCATGAGCTTTCTAGTCAGTCTGATCAGTCCCTCTCCTCTAACTCTATGACATTACTGTTCATGTTGTCCACGTCATACCCTGTCAACGAGTACAACATGAACTATGCTATTCTGGCTATTGGTGCAGTCAATTGTCATTGTTGCTATCACCTGGGTTACTTGGGGCTGTCATAGCTTTGTCGGACCAGTGCAGACGTTTACATGAAGGAAGCTTAGATAGTCAATGAATAGCTTGTGTGTGCTGACTTACCGCAATGAATGATGCGAAGGCAGTCGCGCAGCTGTCCGCCTATGTGGGCAACTGCGTCGTTGGTCACATGATCGGAAATCAATCGAGGCTGGGCAAGCGAAGTTCATCATTACTAGTGCCCAACTGCAGCTTGATCGATGACTCCAAAATCAATGATGCTCAGGAATCATCACATGCTCTACATTCACACATTTAAAGTGTCTTGATGCTAAACAAGCCAAATTCGCTGTAGAGAAATACAAGTCACACCGGCGCTGTGGGCCAAGCGTGGAACTCATCGGGTTGATGCGGAGTTTCAAACATGGTAACTTAGACACCCAAATATAGAATCTCCGACTGGCGCCGTCCCAAATTCACTTTGTGGACAGTCATGGAATATCGCGAGTTAGAAACCAGAAATTTGAACGAGATGGCAAAACTTGATCCGGTGTCCCAGAGTATGTATCTACAGGTAGATCACTGTTTCATGCATTTGTGGAAGTGTAGCTATGCATTTGTTTTCTCCTATGAGTTGCCTATTTTGGGTGACTGACACTCTATGCACCTTCATGGGGATCGTTGATGAGTTCAGGTCGGATGGACAACAACTACAAGACCTCGAAGGAGGCATTTGTCTCAGGGATGACAGGCACGTCTGTCTTCCACGTCAACGTTATCTCAGCGGTCGCGTTGGTGAGTCTGTTGAGGCGTACCGAACGTCTCGTCGCTCAAAGCCACCAGGCATCCATAACCCTGCATTCCACGTTGCGAACGCGTCTGACCGTATTCCGTACCATGCCATTCATCCTTGAATGGCTGGTATTGGTCCTACCAATGTTGCTTGCGCTGACGGTCTATGCTGATGCGCCAGGGGCTCTCTCACTGCTCCTCTTGGCTCCAACCTGCGTTCTACTCCTTCTCCCTCCAGTCGACACCGGAACACCTCTGCTCTCAAAAGCAGACGAACTGCAACGAACACAAAAACGTGATGTCGTCGATGGGCTCGTGCGACCTGCTCCAAGACCCCTCCCAGCACTCACGACATACCGCGCCAATATGATGCTGATGACGGTACTTTCCATTCTCGCCGTAGACTTCCCTGTCTTTCCACGTTCCCTAGCAAAGTGTGAGACATTTGGTGTGTCGGTGGTACGTGCTGCCCCATCGTCGGAGCTATCTTGACTCATTGCGTTAGATGGATTGCGGAGTCGGCTCGTTCGTTTTCTCTCAGGGCATCGTTTCTGCGATACCTCTCATCAAGGATCCATCCCAGCTGCGCGCAGATGCGAAACCAAAGTTGTATCGGGTAATCAAAAAGATGTTACCTATCGTCATATTGGGCATCGTTCGAGTGTTGCTTGTAAAAGGAACGGAATACCCTGTATGGCGACTCGTTAGCATCAATGTGCGACCTAATCCGTTCCAGGAACATGTTACCGAATACGGGGTACATTGGAACTTTTTCTTGACACTGGCTACTTTGCCAATCGCAGAGGTGGCCCTCCATCCAATCATCAAGTATATGCCTATATCATTGTTAGGTCTCTGGATCGGTGTCCGTGAGTGATGCAATTTATTTCCCAGGGCATTACATTCAACCTACTATCTTACAGTGCACCAGTTTGCTCTGTCGTTTATTGGGTTGGAAGGATTCCTTCTGAATGCCCCTCGGAGTAACGTCATCTATGCAAACAAAGAGGGATTGATTTCACTCTTGGGTATGGTCCCTAACAACCCGCTAGCACAAAGACTCACTTTCTCAGGCTACCTTTCGCTTCATATGATGGGCCTTTCTCTTGGCACGATCATCCTTCCGCCTTCTCCATCCTTTTTCCGTAAACAACAGTGTATCCTATACGATGACGGTAACCCCCAGCACCTCACGAAACTAGATCTCTCTGTCCCTAGACAGAACGCGAAGACCATTATTGAGCTCTCGTCATATGCTCTGGTGTGGTGGATCTTACTGGCCATTGTACGGCAGGGCCTTCAAGTCTCGCGAAGGATGGTCAGTCTCTTCATCATGCAAGACTGTTCATACCTTCCAAACTTTTTTTCTGGGTACAGGCAAACTTGCCATACATACTCTGGATCGTCGCCTTCAATACTTCATTCATCCTCGGATTTTATCTATTGGATGTGATCTTTTTCCCCACTCGCATCTCGAAATTAAAAGATACCCTGGATCCGTCGGGTAAAAGAATCTTCCAAGAGGACCCCACGACCTCAGCGCCCAAGTCGGCTCCCGCTTTACTTGAAGCCATAAACAAGAACGGCCTGGTGATCTTCCTCGTCGTGCGTTGTTGTTCCGGCCATGTCTCAAAACGTGTCTCAAAACGTGGTTATTTAGGCGAACGTTGCGACGGGCATCATCAACCTATCGATCCAGACAATGTACACACCAAACGCAGAAGCGATGTTCACATTGATTGGGTATTCATTCGGTACATGTTTGTTTGCTTGGATGTTCCGAAACAGGCGTATCTGGACAATGTAAATACAACCCTACCTACCCACTGAATGGAGAGGTTTTTTGTTAATGACTTGAGTGAAGATTTCCAGGGCCGCTGCGGGTTGGAATGCAGGCTGATGATGTATGGTTCGGAAATGGTGTAATACAAGTGGTTAGTCTCGACGTACCACTTCGTGGCCAGCACCAAAGACCCTCCTACAAAACGAGTGTTGGCATAGACTACCACCAGTGATGGAGGGAACGCACGCAAAGGAAAAGTTGTCCACATTTGCGACGGAGGCAATAGGCGTGCCGTCGAGTGTAATGTCACTCAGAGGGGTGTTGTGGAGTGTTTCGTTGCCATACCAGTCCATGGCAAGCACAGTGGCATAGCCCTGTAGGCATTTAGTGGACCGCAAGAGAGTTAAACCCGAAAAACCCTACACCAAGCCAGTTGCAGCTGTAGAGCAACGGGCCGTCACAAAAAAATCCCCACACAAGCCTAGATGCATACGTACATGATATCAGCATCACCAGCCTAACATTGGACCAATGTTCAGCAAAATGGAAGAGACTGATTATCATCGAGCTCGCATACCCAGATGAGAATCCTCATTCCAGAATTGGCCAATGTGGAGAGCTGCGGAAGCCATGTTCGTGCATCCTATAGTGCACATGTCAGATGCGCTGTCAGACATGGACAGCTAGACGACATACATCTCCAGTCAGACCAAATAGCTCGTACGGTGCATTGGGGCATTCTTGATAAGCAGATTCAGCACCAATCGCGCTCATAATCTCTGGAAGGCTCAGGTAGTTCACGTAGTATTCAGGGGGGAACAACGCCGAAGAGTTCTGGCGGAGATCATAGGGATCCCGGTCCCCAATTGCAAGGAAGCCGACGTTGCTACCCTGTTGGGTCGACGTGAGGCATCTGCAAACACGAGAACCTCCTACGTACGCAGTAATCGTCCGCATTAATGCAGATTCCGTTTGACTTGGTATCGTTAGCGGTGTAGCAATCCTTCTCTTGTGCGACACATCCGCCAGGGCCCCAGAGAGCCTTGGAAATACTCTCCAATACATCATCAGATTGGAGTTGTCCGTATCCGGGGGCGTTAGTAGCAAAGGTATGAAAGGCAATATTCTGGATCAGGGGGTCATACCAACCACTGCAGCAAAAAAAAAAACATTCAGTCACTGGGTACGAGAAACCGCTCAGATGGAGCATACTTGTTGATCATGAGAGCAGTGACGACAATAGGCTCGCCCTTGGTTGCGCCTCTGGCGATCAACCCGTTCTGTTCCTCAAAATATGTCACGAATCCGGGTCCATAGTGACCACCATAGCTTTCTGTTGCAAAGATGAACCTATTCATACACCCCTAAATATGATATCTATGCGGAGAGGAGAAATCCATGGGACATACTCGCGACTAGCGTACTTTGAGAAAAGCTTGCTCTCGAAAAGGATCTGGAACAGTTTCCACACAAAAGGTGCAGCAGATTCTGTACTGTTGACCGTGTCCTTTCCATAAGAGAATCCGGTGCCGATTGGCTGGTCAATGTAAATCACTGATACGCGGCGATGAGTCCTCTCGCGACACAGATCGTGAGCCACTCACTGTTGCTCACGCTGTTCCAACTGTCTCGCCTATTCAGACGTCGTCTGTTTGTGATCGGACGGACTCTCTCACCTATATGGGTTGATGTACGTCGATTTTCCATCTGGGTTCACCAAGCACGGTCCATTTTCTGCAAGTAGACAATGTGTGGCTCGATACATCCATAATCATATAGCGGCTAACCTTGGAAGAGACCGATCATAGAGGAGCACCCCGGACCGCCATTCAACCTGTCATGTGATGAGCTTAGGTTTCTCCCTGATACTGGCACCTCCCGCGATGCCCCCTACCAGAGTGTGAACGGCGCTGTCTCGGGCGAATGGCGAGCCTCGAAGAACCAAAACCACTGCCACCAGAGCATCAGCACTGATCACGTCCCACCACATCGCGCTGACCATCGACATGTCCGTTCCGACGTCAATATAGCCGGAATACTGGGTGACACCGGGCGTCGTCTCGCAGACGCCAGAATTTGCGACATAGCGAAGGTTCGTGCCGTTTTGAATCTGGGAGCGAAACGTCAGGTGTCTTGCGCTTGCAGGTTCGATTGAGCCATGAAGCGGCGACGCGTGCACCCCAACCGCGGCGAGCGCGATGACCGAAGAGATGAAAGAGGGGAAGTACATCCGTGCGGGAAAAAACACGGCGTGCGTGATGGAGAGCACGGTTCCCTGGGGAGATGGCAGCAGGCGCCTTATAGCTGGTACTTCCGGGCTTGCTAAGCAGGTGGACGGCACAGGATGCTACTATCTGGGTCGCACCACATGGTGGTCTGGAATCTAGCCGTGTGAAGGACTTGGATGGCCCACAAAGTCGCTTGTTGCATGTGGAAATGATCGAAGCACAGACAGACAGCGCGTCGCCGTGTGCCGGAACCGAGACTCTAGCGTCGAAGCAGGCGTGTCTTCAGACGAAGCATGCTTGTCCAATGTGGAGCATGCAGCCAACGTAGAGCTGGCCTAGGCGGGCGGATTTGGTCGGCTGATGCGAGGCATGTGCTCTGATCGCAGTCAAGCTGCTACTGATCGTGCGGGAAGTCCAGATAAATACTCGTCCCATGGTCCACTGAAGACGCATGGCGATAGTGCACTGACGGAGCGATGTTCGAGTTGATCCCCGGTACACATTCGTTTGGGTATTCCATGATAGGTATATAGTAGAACATCGCAACTAGTTTCCCATCATCACTCGCACTGCCTTCACATGGAGTGAAGAGGTTCCATGTGGATGATCTGAGTGAAGATCTCCAGAGCCACTGCGGGCTGGAACGCAGGCTGAGAAGCGCGTTGTTAAGTAGACGCATGCTTAGGTTATGGGATTAGCGTACCACTTCGTGACCTGCAGCATAGACCCTCCTGCGTGGAACGGGAACGTCAGTTTACGTTACTACGAACGATAATCAAAAGAGACATACGCAAAAGAAAAGTTGTCCACATTTGCGACAGCAGCGATAGGCTTGCCGTCGAGTGTAATGTTAGTGAGCGGGGTTTCGTGGAGTGTCTCGTTGCCATACCAATCCATGGCAAGCACGGAGGCATAACCCTGCAAGGCATTCAGTGAATAGTGTGCGCACGACAGATCCTAGAAACTCACCCCGAGCCAGTTACAGCTATAGACGGCAACCAAACGTCAGATGAATGGCCGAGAAATGTAGACGCATCGCACTTGATATCAGCATCACCAGCCTAGCATGGAGTCAGACTTCAGTGAGCGGGAGGGCTACTATCAGGGTCACGTACCCAAATTAGGATCTTCATTCCAGAATTTGCCAACTCGGAAAGCTGAGGAAGCCAAGTTCGTGCATCCTATAGTGCGTACATGAATTCGAACACACCACCAGATGTCAGAGATGGCATACATCTCCAGTCTTCACAAACAGCTCTTGTGGTGCATCGGGACATTCTTGATAGGTGGTATTAGCACCAATCGCACTCATAACTTCTGGAAGGTGCAGGAAGTTCACGTAGTATTTTGGGGGAAACAGCGCCGGTGATTTCTGGCGAAGATCATTGGGGTCTCGGTCTCCAACCGCAGGAGTCAGAATATTGTTGGTCTGTTGGTCCGACATGATGCATCCATAACCACACCAATTCCTTACGTACGCAGTAATCGTCTGCATTGTGACAGATCTCATTGGATTCAGCAGTGTTGCGGGCAGCGTAGCATTTCTTCTCTTGTGCAACACATCCGTTGGGACCGTAGAGGGCCTTGGAAATGTTCTTCAAAACATCATCAGGTTGGAGTTGGCCGTATCCAGGGGCATTAGTGGCAAAGGTATAATAGGCAATGTTCTGGATCAGGGGGTCGTACCAGCCACTGTAGCAAAGAACATTGAGTTACTGGGCATGTGGACTCGCTTAGGAATAGCGTACTTGTTGATCATAAGGGCATTGACGACGATAGGCTCACCCTCAATGACACCGCTGGCAATCAACACATTCTGTTGCTCAAAGTATGTCACGAAGCTGGGACCATAGTGACCACCATAACTCTCTGTTGCAAATATGAACCTATGAATACGTCATGAGTACGGTATCACTGCAGGGAATATCCGTGACACGTACTCGCGACTCGCATACTTCGAAAAGAGCTTGCTCTCGAAGAGCACCTGGAACGCCTTCCACACGAAGGGTGCGGCAGATTCTGTGCTGTTAACCGTGTCCGTTCCATACGAGAATCCAGTGCCGATTGGCTGGTCGATATAAATCACTGTGGTGTAACGATGAGTCGTGTTTCGAGATACAGATTATGGATGCCTACTGTTGCTCACGTTGTTCCAACTGCCCCGCATGTTCAGACGTCGTCCATCTGGAGTCACATGAACCCTTACCTGTATGGGTTGAGATAGGTCGATTTTCCATCCGCGTTTACCAAACATGGTCCATTTTCTGCAAGCGAACAATTATGGCTTGGGACATTTCCACCACGTAGTAACTAACCTTGGAAGAGACCAATCATGGAGGAACATCCGGGACCACCATTCAACCTTTCGCGTGATAAGAGCCATCGTATCGACAGGTTCTATGACACCCTTACCAGAGTGTGAACGGTGCAGTCTCGGGGGAGTGACGAGCCTCAAAGAACCAGAACCACTGTCCCATGGAAGCGTCAGCACCAACCTCGTCTTACTACAACCTCACGGTGCTGACCATCGACATGTTCTTCCCAACGCTAATGTAACCGGAATACTGGGTGACGCCAGGTGTCGTCTCACAGATGCCAGAATTTGCGACATAGTGAAGATTCGTGTCGCTTCGAATCTTGGAGCGAAATACCGACTGTGATCCACCCGAGTCTTGAAGCAACGACGCGTGAGCCGAGAACGTGCCTACGATGAGCGCAGTGATAGAAGGAATAAAAGACTGCCAGAGGAGGCGCATCTCTGCCTGAAAACGCAATCTGCGTACGAAAAGGCCGAGAAAACAGCAAAGTTGGCGCCTTATAGCCGGTTGCTCCCTGAGCCGAATAGTCGACTAGTCACTGAGGTTCCGGCTGAGGTCACCCCAAATTTACAAGTTAGAGCAGCTTCAACCTGACCTGCCCTTTCCGGTCAATAATCAGCCAGAACTCATTGAAAGGAACACCCGCACGAACCGCCACCGACTGCGTACGAGGAACAAGTCAAATAACGGTCTAAGGCGCGTCACACGGGTTGGTGAACAATTGATTGGTATTCGCACAGTTGGACATTCCACATAAGTGTACAACGTAGCATCTCAGATACCTTTGCGGCGAATTCCCCATCTTGCCTTTACGCCGAGTGGAGGGGCTCCATGTTGACGACCTGATTGAAGATCTCCAGAGCCGCTGCAGGTTGAAATGCAGGCTACAACGGTCGTCGTTCGGGGATGCAATACTTGGGTTATGAGATTGACGTACCACTTCGTGACCTGCAGCATAGACCCTCCTGTTTCGAATGGGAGCGTCAGTTTGAATGATTACAAGTGATGATGAAAAGAGACATACGCAAAGGAGAAGTTGTCCACATTTGCGACAGCAGCGATAGGCTTGCCGTCGAGTGTAATGTTGGTAAGCGGGGTTTCGTGGAGTGTTTCGTTGCCATACCAATCCATGGCAAGCACGGAGGCATAACCCTGCAAGGCATTCAGTGAATAGTGTGCGCACGACAGATCCTAGAAACTCACCCCGAGCCAGTTACAGCTATAGACGGCAACCAAATGTCAGATGAATGACCCAGAAGTGTAGGTGTATACGTACTTGATATCAGCATCGCCAGCCTAGCGTGACATCAAGTTTCAGCAGGAAGAGAGGACCACTACCGGGACTACATACCCAAATCAGGATCTTCATTCCGGAATTCGCCAACTTGGAGAGCTGAGGAAGCCAAGTTCGCGCATCCTATAGTGCGTACATGAATTCGAACACACCACCAGATGTCAGAGATGACATACATCTCCAGTGTTCACAAATAGGTCGTATGGTGCATCGGGACATTCTTGATAGATGGTATTAGCACCAATCGCACTCATAACTTCGGGAAGCTGGAGGTAATCCACGTAGTACTCCGGAGGGAACAACGCCGACGAGTTTTGGCGAAGATCATAGGAATCTCGGTCTCCAACCGCAGGGTTGAAAATATTGTTGGTCTGTTGGTCCGACATGATGCATACATAAGAACACCAATTCCTTACGTACGCAGTAATCGTCTGCATTGTGACAGATCTCATTGGATTCAGCAGTGTTGCGGGCAGCGTAGCATTTCTTCTCTTGTGCAACACATCCGTTGGGACCGTAGAGGGCCTTGGAAATGTTCTTCAACACATCATCAGGTTGGAGTTGGCCGTATCCAGGGGCATTAGTGGCAAAGGTATAATAGGCAATGTTCTGGATCAGGGGGTCGTACCAGCCACTGTAGCAAAGAACATTGAGTACAAGCACGTAGAATCGCTTGGGTATAGCGTACTTGTTGATCATGAGGGCACTAACGATGACAAATTCACCCTCAGTGACGCCACTGGCAATCAGTGCATTCTGTTGCTCAAAGTATGTCACGAAACTGGGACCATAGTGACCACCATAACTCTCTGTTGCAAATATGAACCTATGAATACGTCATGAATACGATATCACTGCAGGGAACATCCATGACACGTACTCGCGACTCGCATACTTCGAAAAGAGCTTGCTCTCGAAGAGCACCTGGAACGCCTTCCACACGAAGGGTGCGGCAGATTCTGTGCTGTTAACCGTGTCCGTTCCATACGAGAATCCAGTGCCGATTGGCTGGTCGATATAGATCACTGGAGCGCAATCATGAGTCGCGTAACGAGACACAAACTCTGAGACGCTTACTGTTGCTTACGTTGTTCCAACTGCCCCGCACGTTCAGACGTCGTCTAACTGAATTCACGTAAACTCTTACCTGTACGGGTTGAGGTACGTCGATTTTCCGTCCGCGTTGACCAAGCACGGTCCATTCTCTGCAGAAGAACGATGCATGACTCGGCACATCTCCTCAATATGTCGACTCACCTTGGAAGAGACCAATCATGGAGGAACATCCAGGACCACCATTCAACCTTTCGCGTGATAAGAACCATCGTATCGACAGGTTCTATGACACCCTTACCAGAGTGTGAACGGTGCAGTCTCGGGGGAGTGACGAGCCTCAAAGAACCAGAACCACTGTCCCATGGAGGCATCAGCACCAGCCTCGCCTTACTGCGACACACTGACCATCGACATGTTCTTCCCAACGTCGATATAACCGGAGTACTGGGTGACGCCAGGTGTCGTCTCACAGATGCCAGAATTTGCGACATAGCGAATGTTTGTGTCGTCGTGAATCTGGGAACGAAACACCGAGTGTCGTGTTCGCAAGTCGCTGAAGCCCTGAAGCGACAATGCGTGAACCGAGAATACGCTCGTGACGAGCACGACCGCGGAGGGAACGAGAGTCCGCCAGAAGAGACGCATCTCTGCTAGAACGACACGTCTGTAGGAAAGGCAGGGAACGGGGGGCCTCTTATAGCCGCACCTTCGTGTGGGGAATGGCCCACTGCACATCCGAAATTGCTCGGTACGTCCTTTCGCAAACACCACGTGGTGGTCGTGGAAACTCTTGGGCCGTCTTGGGGTCGGCTTGCTGATCGCGACGAGCGGTGCAGAGGGGACCCGTGCAATAGCCGCGCCCAGTCAGCGGGCGTCACCTGCTGGCGCAGTGGCGTAGCCAGCGTCGAGGACACGTAGCACTGGGGGCTACACCGAGCACGCCGGTGCTGCGAGTAAGCTACTAGGAGCTTACCGACCTCTGATGTGACACAGATGCGCCTTCCGTCAAGTTGCCACGGCGATTAAGTGCTTTCAACTTGGACGGTGGTCTCAATTCCTAGGATGTCCTTGGAGATCGACATTCTGTCGATTCACCTCACGAGACATGCATGGCGCACTTCGTGGGTTTCAGTTTCATCTGTCCAGTCCACATCGACACCAGAGTCTCGGACTAGAGTCCGTACCGTGGGGAACCTCTGATCTCTGATCAGCATGACCGCGGATGCTGGGTCCCTAACCCGAAGTACTGTAGATGGCCGCATGTCAGCGAAGGCCGCTCAGTTGGTAACCGCCAATGGTCAAGACCAGCAGCCAGTCTAAATCCGCTGACGCACAGGTGCTTGAACTGCTCAGTCCTGCTGTTCATCAACCACCGCCAAACTGAAAGCAAGTAAAGCAAAAGTCCTGTTTAAGTAACATGTCTAGGTTGAACTCTCACTGTAACAGGGGTATCACATGTAAAATCTAAACTTGATAAACAAGAACACGCCAATGAAGACGACCAAACCAGAAACGATGAATTCGCCAAAATCCCCCCAAAAGGTATTGACATGAAAGTGAGCACGTAGAGGGGGTCGCACAGAAACAGTAATCCTCCGAGTCTCTCTAGAATCGCTTTGAACCACGAAGAGTGTCTGTCGAGATTCGTCGTATGCGTGCTTGTCATCGGAAGCGAGGCCTTCGACGACGAGCATACGGCCATGATAAACTAGGGAAGGGATATAGATTTCCGTCTCGCGTGACGTGCATTCTTCAGACGGTGCCCATTCAAAGGTAAACGCCCCGGTATTCATCTCATATTCAAATTTCAAAGGTTTTCCTGCCGTTTTCGCTGGGTATGGGCGCACAACGGACGGGAGTATACGGCTTCCATTATCGAGTGTGAAAGAGCTTTGCTCGAAGCCTAAGAGCGATCGCGGAAGAGCACGTCGACGACTAAACCACGAAAAATTCTCGCCATTCCAATTGTCGCCATGATCGTCAGTATTATCGGGGTTATAGTTCCATAACCTTGATGGGGGTAAGACAGCAGGACGTCTGCATAGCGTTTAGGGCACATACGTGAAGCTAGCAAGGGATCGCTCAAGCGCAGTCATCAGAGCATCCATCATCCGATATTGCCATGTCCAGTTTTCTGTCCGAAATGCTTCCTTTTCGCTGAAAACGATGAGCTCCGTGATCAAGAACATAGAGAGGGCACGTACTTCATGTCCATAGGTATTCCACACTCGCCAATAAGAATAGGCGTGTTGCTCAGCACTTTGTGTCCAGTGTCAATGACGTTCTTGATCTGCAGAGAGTAGTTGTCCCGAACACCCTTGTGGCCCCAGTAGAATGCCTTCAAGGGAAACATTCCCTACAGGACACCTGAGAATTGGGTTCGTGAATTATTTGGAAAATGTCTCACTCGTGACAATCCCTGAACATTGACCGTAAAGTCCCCAAACGCTTTCGTGAAGAGTGCGTTTAGGTCATACCTGAAACCAAATCAATACAATCTCATTTGTCCAGATAAAACACCCTCACCAGTGTGGTGCGAAGATCATATTGGGTATTTGGTTTTCTTTCGTCCACGTCGATGGACAGAACTGTCCAAGGAATCAGATACCATAAGGCATCAGATAGCACCATCGTACTTCATTAGGAATCGGTTCCACGAAGAGCATCTTCTCCTTTGGGGCGACGTTGTGTACGCGCTCTGCCCAGCGTTTCAAGAACGGATAGTAGAAGTCGGTATACCAATCAACCTGCGAATGACTATAAGGAATTCTGTATGAGCTAGACATCTGAAAGGAAGTCGTACCTTGCGACCGCCAACGGGATGCTTTGTGAAATAATTCTCGCGTAAGACGACACCTTCATTCTTCGCCTTGTCCCACCTCCAGACGCCATGCATCTCCCAAACACATCTACCTTGCGTGGGCCCATCAAGTCTCCACGCTGAACGATTGGCAGAGTTCAGTACGTTTTGGGAAGAGAGACGAGTGGGCATAGGAAATGACCGGATCCAGTGAGAAACCAGGGTGGGGTATCCCGAACCGAGCATAAAGGATTGGAACGCAGAAGCTGAAGAATCACATTGGTCTAATTCGCAGGGTAAGAACGCGCCGACTCACGGACGTAAGCAAGGTGCAGATCTGTGTTGTAATCAAACTTATGGAGAGAAGACAAATCTATGTATCCTCTATGCGGTTCGTTCATGACCTGCCAGTGGTCAACACACTAATTGAGTTACAATAAACTCATAGTTACCTCAAATCCGAGTACTCCTTCCAAGTCACCTAACGTTTCGGCGACAACGGCATACATGTCTAGGAAGGCATCCTGAAGGTACTGCTGAACAGATTTAGTGTCTCCGTTTGCTGCTGTAATCTTGAGCTTCGGGGCAAATGTGTCACCTGCCCAGAAACATGTTCTAGAGAGAATAAAATTGAGTGAAGGCTACTACCTGCAAAGATATGACCTACGCCATCGTAGCAGCAGCGAGTTTTTGGTAGCCGCATGGCCAGAGGCCGCGCTCTGCTTCGACATGACCACCTCCTTTGACACCCAAGAGCCATGCGGCCCCAGACTCCTCCAAGGCATGCAAATCAAACCCGATGTTCTCAAGAGTCCATGCAGGTGCGCCAGAACCCCCAGAGTATCTTGACCAGACATCCTGATGAACAACGACAAATGCGGACAGACCGTATTCTGGGAGTAGGGATAGTAGTTTCTTGACATACGTCAGATATTCTGTGTCGTATACCCCCCTGAAATCGTTCTGTTGAATCATAGTATCCATTCTTATTACCGACTTACGGGCCAGCGTGTTCAACCGCCTCCCAGGTGACGAGGAAACGAACTAGAGCCTTGGGCATTAGATCAACAAATGCCATAGCGGGATTCGACCCACTGAACGATAGACCCCATCTCCTCAAACGGGCAAAGTGTTGAGGCGCCTCTTCGAGCGGGAATGGTCGACCAACGAAAGTCACTGAGTGGTGATTGGCAGGAAACGTGTCGTGATCATGGTCGACCGGACTGTTCGATCAGATAGCCCTGAGCGAAGTAAGCCCGTAATGGATGGAGCACGACGCACATTTTGCTGGAACCGGACACGTTGACACCTCGAAGACTACAGACACGTCCGTGTGCATCAACGAAATGACAACCTTGCCGCTCAATCTTTCCACCGGTACCCGCTGGTGACCAGTCGTGAGCATATGTTGACCTCGATCCTGGTAAGTAACCTGGCACGCGGGAGGGATGAACCTGCGACCTTGTCAGCCGAACAAAGTCATCGCGCTGGTAATGGGACGTCACCCATTCTGGGCTAGGCGTCGGAGTAGGACTTGCATCCCCTCGACGCGCATCTTCAAGCAAAACGAACGACGCCTCCGAATCCGAGCGATCCATGGATGCAGTACGATTGAGAGGACTTGCAATGGGCAACTCGGCAATACCAGTTGACAAACACCAAAATAGGCAACAGTTGTTTGGCAGCGGCTTTAGATCCAAACAACCGCTCGACCGGGACCGAAGTGCCGTTGATCCTGAATATGTTTCGTGGCCTTGCTTCCTTTCCCGTCGCTCGGTGCACGCTGAAATATTCATCGCTACGTGCTAGACATTTCTCGTCTGATCTTGGATTCGACGATGCTCAGCTAACTTTTCCTGGCCAGGGTAGCTTTTCGCATCAATGGCTGCGGGACTCATGCCAATGTCCTTCGTGTGTCCACCCTTCCACATTACAGAAACTCCACAGATCCTCCGGAATCCCGAATGACATTCGGCCTGTTCCGGGTGGATTGACAACCACGGCTGATGGTATCCATATCCGATGGATCGATGGGCACGAATCATTCTACGAAGCTGCATTCCTGGAACGCTACTCCTCTCCATCAGAGCTGCAGAAATTTCATCGGGATATGGAACAAATACTATGGAATGCATCATCGATCTCCAAAGCCCCAGATCTCTTTATTTCCTATCAGGAGCTCCTCGAGCCGTCTCGGCTTCTCGGCGCCATTAACCAGCTCACCCAGTACGGCCTGGTCGTCGTCACAGGCGTGCCAAACGAAAAAACTTCCAACGATACCTGCGAACTCCGAAGGTTGGCCAACATGTTTGGCGAGCTACGGACCACCTTTTATGGTGAACTTTGGGACGTAAAGAATGTTCGCAACAGCCGTAACATTGCTTACACTAATCTCGATCTTGGATTGCATATGGATTTACTGTGTGTCCATTGTACGACTCGACCATCGAGCATACTCTGAAGCATTCGTACAGCTATTTCCAGCACCCGCCACGATACCAGATCCTGCATTGCTTGCGCAACCGTGTTGTGGGTGGCACTTCGATCTTCGTAGATGCCCTTCATGCAGCTTCGGTGTTGCGAAAATCCCATCCAGTAGACTTTGACGTCCTAGCGGTGACGCGTGTTCCCTTCCACTATATAAACGACGGCCACCACCTCCACTACGAACATCCGACCATCGAACTAGATGCGCGCGACTCGTTGGCTTTGAAGCGACCCATCAGGCATGTCAACTATTCGCCACCGTTCCAAGCGCCCCTCATGAGTTCAACACCGCCCATCTTCTACGCGGCGCTCAACAAATTCGTCGCACTACTGGACGATGTGGCCAACCGCATGGAATATACCTTACGCGAAGGAGATGCCGTTCTCTTTGACAATCGAAGAGTGCTTCATGCCCGCACGGCTTTTGCGGATGGACCCATTGGGGAGAGAAACACACGCGAAGGGGAGACAAATCGTTGGCTCAAGGGATGTTACCTCGAGGCAGACGCCATCCTTGACCGTGGCAGGATATTGAAGGCCAAGTTTGATGGGGTTGAATAATGTGTTCCGTTCACAATGACAACTGTCGTGCGGACAGACGAAAGTAATACAGGACAGCACCTCTAAGTTGAGAGTCTCCCCATCACCGATTCTACAACTTGCTTTTTTGTGCCTGTCTGATGAATGCAATACCGTTACCGAGGGCAATCTGGGACACATTCACGGTCAGGCAAGGGCTACATAATACCTGGACTCATCACTAACCTTGCCTGACGTGACGTTCTTAGTGATGAATGTGACTTCAGTTGCCCCACTGGGACCAGGACCAACCTCCCACACTTGCGTCTCCAGCTCATCGCCAGGCTTGACAGGCGACGTGAAACGAGCGCCAAACATCTTCAAAGCGCGCGGGTCCCCTTTCGCAATCTCTTGAATGAGAGCGCGTGCCGCAAAACCGAACGAGGACAAGCCATGTAAGATGACATCGCCAAAGCCCAGTGTCTTGCCCACCACAGGATCTAGATAGCATAGAATGTAAGCCCAATGTCGGAAGGTCCCAAGAGGCGACGGATCTACCAATGTGGAGGGGATTGTAATCTCCGCTGAGACGGTATATGAGCGCTTGCTCGGGGGTCGTTTTGTCTCTGATCACCCAGTCTGGTTTGCGGTCCTTGGGAACAGGTTTTGCCTGGGGAGCGCCTGCAATCACTTTGGAGAACTTGTTGCCGTTTGCTTTAACACCCAGATAGAACGAGGAGCTCTGGAGGAGCGGTGTGTAACAAGTGGCAGCAGTGAATTCAAATGCTTACAAAAAGCTTTGCATATATTGTACCGTGGGAGTCTACGAGCGACGACTCTCGCTCAATGATGATACCAGACTCTTAGAAGTCGAGTGAGAAGGGATAACGAGCAAAGACGTGTCGCTCACTGTTTTCGTGGACAGCACATATTCTGCTTGAGAGCTTCCACCCTAGCCCACTCGCAGCGGGCAAGTCCTTGAAGACCTCGATGCTCTGACTAGCATGAACCTAAATCCAAAGTTGTTATTTTGACAAGCAGGCGGACAATCGCGTCTCATACCACCCTGTCAGCCTTGAGGTCGGGGAGCCCGGGGATGCGAGTAGCAGCGATTTTGCTCGCAAAAAGCGACACATCGGTGTCATCGCCTAACCAAGTCAGATTTTTGTGGGGATCAAACTGAAGTCACCGACCCTTGAGGCCAAGCACGACGGGGTAGGTTGGCAACGGGGCCCATGCCTCGTCTATGAAAGTTGCATCGTGGTGCAGGTATCAGGGATAAATAGCTTGACATACCGAGCTCTGAGAGTGTACCAGTGAAGAGGCATGACGGTGCGACGGAGGTCGCTTACCATATACAAGTGAGAGGTCGTCCCTCTTTGCACCCACGCCGAGTGCGTATATGAGGATGTCCTTGCGTGTCCACGACACCTGGGGGGGCTCGAGTCAGAGGAGGGGGGGGAGCGAAGGAGGGGGAGGAGAGCACTTGCAGGTTGGTCGGCTGCCCTATGGCCCACTGCTTTTCCCAGGTCAAAGTTCATCTTGGACGGGGACGACATCGAGGTTAACAGGTTACGTAATATATTGCAGTGCTTAGCTCACTTGGCTCGACCCTGAGAACTAAACTAGACTAATCCTTCAAAGCTTCCTTGTGGATTTAAGTAGCCTAACTCGATGGCTGCACTCCCACAGCGCCCGTCTCGCCCGCTCCCCTCTTGCTCTGTTCCCTCTGGGCCGTGGTGCACACGCCTCATCCTCGAGCAGTCCCCCCATGTCCAGTGTCTCCAGCGAGCCGCAGTACCAACCACCTAACATATACGTCGAGGGAACCTGGCTCTATGGCGCGATCGTCACCGCCATCCTCTATGGCATCGTCGTGGTTCTCTACGCCATGTGTGCCCGCTCTCTCTGGCACCGAATCCGCTCCCGTGAAGGCGCGCTCAGGAAGAATTGGTTCTTCTTCATATATGTCAACTTCGTCTTTGCATTGAGCACTCTCTACGTCGCCTCCAATTCTCAGATCACCCAACTTGGCTTCATAAACCATAGAGACTACCCCGGTGGTGAGTCTTCCCCCGCCGATCATCCGGCCAACAATAAACCTTCCCCTCCACCGCAGGCCCCAGCGCCTATGAAATAGACACCTCGTCCGCACCTCTCAACGTTGCATTCGTCGTGTTAAATTGGTGCGTAGATGCGCTCATGGTGAGCCTCTCCACTTCCATGTTTCGTTCACAAAATAATTCTCCCGCAAGATTTGGCGCTGTGTTGTAGTATATAGAGACAGCAAGTACCACATGATCGTGACCACTTCTGGGTGTTTGATGTTACTCGCATCCGTCGGTGAGTGTTTTTCTTTTATTCGCCTCGGCACGCCCTAACCTTCTGCACGGCGTTGATAGTCACCGGTTCACTCTGGGTGGTCATTGTCTCGCGACCTGAACAATCTTCCAGCGGCTGGATGTCCTTCAGCTTCCTTTTCCCGTATCTCAGTGTTTCTCTCGCCATCAATGTGGTCGTCTGTATTCTAACCGTCGTCCGTCTTCTCTACCACCGAGCATGTATCTCAAAGGTTCTTGGCCCCGGCTATGGCATGCTTTACGCCAGCTTCGCAGCAATGATTGTCGAGAGTGCCGCCGTATACTCGATATGCTCATTGCTATATCTCATACCCTACGCTGCACAAAGCCCTTTGGCCAATGCGTTCATGCAAATCCTTGGCGAAGCACAGGTGACGTATTCTCTCGTTCAGTTCTTTGTTGTTCCTGAAACCGTTCGCTTCATTCCGGATTCCCAGGTCATCGCACCTCTTCTCATTATTTATCGTGTTTCCGAGGGGAAGGCATGGTCAAAAGACGTGGCCTCACGGCTTGCTCCTTCTAGTTCGCAGGCCATGCGTCGGCTGTCGAATCAACACTCTCCTAACGTCACACATGCCGCAAGACCGGTCAACGTCCAAGTCGCCTTCAAACATCCCAAACACGATGGTTCGGTTCCATTCATAGACGAGGACAAGGTTTCGGCCGTATGACGTCCTGCGCAGCCGCTTTCGCTCAAATTGGACCCTAGAACCAACGCCAATCGGACTATACTGCGCACTTGGATTGTTCGACTACTCGATCGTTGCAGTGAATTCTGTCAGACGGCTCAAAGGAATCGTGGAAATCGTTTCGTGCTCGCTAACGTTGTATAGCTGGGGGCCCTTTCACGCTCCTTCTTGGCAGGCATACCCTATCCCCATATTAGATCTAGCAGTCACGCCCGTCACTCTGCTTGACATCTTCATATCCGTCAGTCACAGTACTCATATACCATGTTCTCATCACTTGTCACGAATACATGTGTATGTATGCTATTGTGCCATAGTAACCCACGATTGGAGCGCAACCGTGACTCCAGCGTCCTACGCCTTTGTTTGACCTGCGCAGCGAGCTAGCTTTGGGCGTCGTCCGGCAAAGGGAACTCTTCCAGGGTCGGGACCGAGGCGCCCTCGAGACATATCTCATGGGTCGCACCAGCATCGATTCTCCAGATCGATGAAAATCTGCTGAGAACTCTCTAAGCGACACCCAACTCGGCAGACTGCGAGGTCCGGCTTGTCCCAGATCGTGCCATCGTGCCATAAGGTCTCGTGACCAGAACGGCGTCCAGTGCAACTCCGCAAGCGCACAAAAGGAGCTAGCTCTGCGAGTGGAAATGAAAAACACACTTGGCTGGGACAGAATCTCCCCTTGTGGTCAACGGTCAAACGCGGCTTTATAATGTACACACAACAAACCAATCAGAGCGTTCTCCTCATCTAGTGTGCCGACCAACTACTCCCCGTTCTTGTCTTATGAACCAAAGCG
>JBBPUK010000065.1:21536-40620 GCA_038094635.1 Tylopilus cervinicoccineus | reverse complement strand
GGCAGAAATCTTTGACCACACTCCGTCGGAGACCCCTGCGAAGCGCAAGCTCTTCATCGTCATTTCCTCCGACAAGGGTCTCTGCGGTGGTATCCACTCTTCCGTCTCCAAAGCCACCCGCCGTGCGCTCGTGGACACGGCGCACCCCGTCGATGCCGACTCTCCCGTCATGGTCGTTGGTGACAAGTCCAAGGGTCAGCTTACCCGTGTACTCGGCAAGAACCTCGCTCTCACCTTTAACCAAATTGGACGCGACATCCCTACCTTTGCGGACGCTGCCGGTGTCGCTGACTTGATCGTCAAGAGTGGTGTCGAGTACGATTCTATCGCTCTCGTGTACAACCGATTCGTTTCGGCTATTTCGTATGAGGCCGGCATCGTCGAGGTTGCCAATGAGAATACATTCAAGGAGTCCCGTAAGAGCCTGCCGTCTTGCGCACAGCGTGTGCCGTGCTCACCTAGTCTCTTTACAGCTGGATTCCGCGCATATGAGATGGAGGACGATGTGACCAAGGACCTGGCAGAGTTCTCACTCGCAAACGCCATCTATGCAGCCCTTGTCGAAGCACACGCGTGTGAACAAAGTGCTCGGTATGTACAATCCCATCCAGAGGTGATTCGATGCGACGACTCACTCCCGCCGACAGTCGTAACGCCATGGACAACGCGTCCAAGAATGCAAAGGATATGATTGGTAGACTTACGATGCAGTACAACCGTGGTCGTCAAGCTGCCATCACGAACGAGTTGGTGGACATTATCACTGGTGCGTCGGAGACATTCTACTCTTTGCACGTTCTCGGACTAATGTGAATCGGTCAGGTGCAAGTGCTCTGTAATTATTATTTTACTTGCTACCCCCGATTGTCGGTCTCCGTAGTAGATGAAATCAGTCATTCCTTCCCTTTCTGCCACTCTTTGGCGTGGACATCACGATGAGCACGATCACCGCAAATTGGTTCTGTGGATGCAGTGTGCTCTATAGCCTCAATGGTATTGCGTACCTTGGAAAAGGATAGGTAAAGGATGTCATGTGTCATGTGTCATGTAGGGTACATGTAATATTTGTAGTCATTACCCAACACCGCGAGTTCAGAACTGGGAAGGGGAGAGAGCGATCAGCGACCGGAACATGGCGGTGGTGGGATTACTTGCACGAAGTGGCTGGAAGAACCACTTGTTCTTTCCGCTCTGGTACCGCTCTTCAAACAGCTTCTTGATGTTCTTGCGAGCGTCTTCTCGCTGCGTAGGCTCCTTGAAAGTCTCTGCTGCGACTGCCCCCTTGAGACTTTCCAATTCCAAAGCGTAACGAGTAGGGAAGAGGTGGGAGTAATTGACGGTCTACACGGAATTTTCTTTTATTCACGACAGAGCGGCGAACGAGACGTCGACCGACCTTGATAAAAGGCTTTACTCTGCTCCTCTGCTGCACCTTTTTGGTTCCCATGCGGCGGGTCACTTTTCGCGGGTAACGCTCGATGCCGGCGACGATCGCGTGGGGGTAGGGACGCTCTTTGGTGCCCTCGTCGAGCTGCTTGATGACGACGACCTTTTTGCCTGCCTGACGGCCCTGCAAGACGATGGCGACCTGGGGTCGATGATGCGCTATGTCAGTCCGGCTGTCGCGCCGTCTCGAAATGGAGGCATACTTTTCCTGGCTTGTAGACTTGGGGGGGTAGGGGGGGGGGAACGCTCGTCAACGACGGTTGCGACGCAGAGAGCGGACCACGAGGACGTACTTTTGGGCATCTCGACGTCGAGGCGAGCGCGCGCGTGCGGCGGTGTATATGATGTCGGTGTGACTGTGCGCGTGAGGGCCTTGCAAGCCACCCGGCCATCGCCGTGGGTACTATGCAGTTGCACAAGAATAAGGTTTACGTTCGTGCCGCGTCGTGGCGGTGCAACTCCGCAAAGTCACACACACGTCACATTGTTGACAATGGCGAGTTCGACGGCGGCTCGTTGGGCGTCCCGCGGGATATCACACGATCGACGCGCCGTCTCCTGTTCAACAATGTGTCACTCCATCCAGGAGACGGTCTCTGAAAATTGTTAAAAATAGGCGGGTAGCGAGGCAGAATTTGACATTTTTTGGCGTCTAGACCTCGCTAATGTGTGCTGTTTCATGTCGGAGAGCATCCAATGTCGTTAACTGCTGACGGCATCGTCTGCGTGTCTCGCCGCTCGAGCCTGATTATCGTCGCACAACTCCCAAGCGGACAGGGCGAACCGGGGCCTAGATCGGGCGGCGAGCGGGCGCTTCGCTCTATCTGCGCTATGGCAACTGACCCGAACTGCCCTCGAACGTCAGTGGACGGTGACATGTCGAAATATGAATATCATGCATTCTGGCGTCGACAACATTGTCAGCCTGTCGACCATCACGTGCCCTACAAATCCGGTCATACTAACTTACGTCGAATCCAAGACGTGAACGAGTCGCCGTGAATAATGACGAAAACTTATGGCATCGGGTTGCCCTGGCCACCAACGGGCGCCGATAGTCACATCCTCACTGCAAATGCAAACACGGATAAAATGCCGGATACTGCTGCACGAATTCACAGTCGTATAACACTACAGGTGGCGAGGCGTCGAGTGACCTGCAAAATCGGGGCTGACAGCGAGATCCTGGCAACACAGGACGGGTTGCGGAGAACACGTGCGAAACGGGGTATAATTAATAGGCCTTTATAGCGGGCCGCAAGGCGAAAACAAAAGGAGTGGAAGGCGCTAGCGGATAGCGGTCGGCATTCTAGAGGCTGACATTGACTGGAGGGGGACATGAGTCATAGTGCATGCGACGACAAAGGGTCACCCACTGGGGTTGCAACCAATGTTGACAAGACCGTTGAAGTGGTCGTTTTCGCAGCAAACGGTTTGTTCAGTGCTAAAGGGTCAACGTTAACCAGGGGCAAACCTGCAGTCGCAGCGACCTACCAGCTGTTGCCTGAAGCACCGATGCCGGTGATGGGGCTGCAGTTCAAGCCGACAGGAACACCAGCAAGGACATTGAGGCCAAGGAGCCCCAAGAGGTCATCGACCTCGCCGCCCGAGCCAGCTTTCTGAACCGAGTTGCAGCAGCTCACGGTGCCAGAGCTGCACTTGGCAGGCGTGCCCGAGGGAGAGCTATGGCGCGCACCTGGATGGGGTGAGTGACAAGATAGGACAGACAAGTCGAGGAGGCGCACGGTGGGCAGGGGTAGCACGCTTTGCGGGCGCGTTGGGGGGCAGACCGCGAGCGAGACGCTCTGCATTGGTGGAGGCAGAGACGGCGGTGGCGGCAGCAATGAAAGCAAGGACAGTGGCGAACTTCATTGTGGTCGAGGAAATAAAAAGAAGAAACGAAGGAAAGTGTCGGTTAGCGGGCTGGCGTGGGGCGGTGATTTATAGCGGACAAGACGAGGGCCGTGTCGGCAATCGGCACGCCAAAATAAACAGGTGTCAGTTCCCACGCCCGATCTCGAGTGGCTGTCTCGCTTCTCGATCTCCGATGTTGCTGCGCTCTCGCTTTCCCATGTGGAGCGTGTCATCGATCCATCGACGACCACTGCGCCTTTGCTATCGAATCTGGCCGCGGACAGCGATGCTGCGTATTTACGACGCGGCCACTATCGATACCTATTCGAGGGGTTCGCCATGCCATGCCATGCCATGCAAGCCTAGATTCAACTTTCTACCGCGTGTCTGGTCGACTCTCCGGCGGGAGGGATGGGTCCGTGAAGCTATGGCTGCACTTGACGCAGACGAAAAACAGAATCATACGTGTCTCCTTCCGCTTCGACTGATCCTGGTAAAACACCGCACTAAAGTAAACGAATGAGCCCCCGTCGGCAACGAGGATCAGATGACGCACTCTTCGTGGCCACAGCGCGGACATGAAATGTTCGAGTGTGCCTAAACAGCGACCAAAGGATGAGCGACCAGCGCAACGCCTGTCCAAGGGTGATGCACCAGTGTGGGGTCCATGCCCAGACCAGTCGTCACGCCAACTTGTTCCCTGCAGCGCTGGTCTTCAGTCCGTGGACCACCACCAGGATCGCGGCTTACTTGGTGACCGTCAACAAGTCGTTCCTGTACACGCATTTGTTTTCCCCAATCTCAAAGTGGTCGCATATTCTGCATGCATACACCATGATGCGCCGCTGTGGGTCGGCTTTGGGGTACAGGAGGTTGTTGCATTCCGAACAAAAGTGGAGCGAGGCCTGGTCCAATCACCGTACGGCCAGATGTGTTGGATTCATCGTCAGCCATCCACCCGCGGACCAGAGCTGGACGAACAGACCATTGTTATGAACAAGTCACCTTTCAAACTCCGCCGTTCTGACCTTGTCCTACTCATGGTCAAGACTCGGACGTTCCGGTGGGCGTACGTTGGCCTTTGGCTGGTTCGCATTTGGTTCGCACTGTATGGAACCGGCTACATACACCCTGATGAACACATGCAAAATGGAGAAATCACCGCTGGTACTCTTCCCTTCGGTTCAATCAGTGCCTTGTTGACACGAGCGAGCAAGGGAACATCCTCGGCCTTCATGCTTTGACCACCTGGGAATGGCACCCAGATTTTCCAGTCAGATCCGTTCTCCCGACGTTCGCGACTACAGGTTTGCCCCTGCTCGGCTTGAGGTTGCTTTTTGGACGTGAGGAAATCTCTTTTCATATCTACATCCATAATCTGGCCTGATACCACACTAGCCGAGCAGCTGGCACGGATGCTCAACCCCTCCCTTGTCTTTCGTATCCAGCGTTTGGTATTTCTCTGCTTGTCTGCAGTCCTTGGTAATTCCTTTGTCTTATTCAGAGTGACTGCTAAAACAGCGTAGATTTCAGCATGTGGCGTCTCGTTTCACAGCCCATGTCTCGCCGCGTGTCCCTGCTCTTGCTTGCCTCGTCTCATGTGACATGCACCTTCCAAGTCCGTCCGTTCTCGAACTCGCTCGAGTCAATATTGCTTTCTCTGTGCCTCGTACTCTTTTGGCACATACTAGATAAACAGAAGTGCCTCATGGCAGAACGAGAGAAGACGGGTGACCAGCGCTCCTATCTCGCTTATATCTCTAAGCGTCACCTTCACCTTCTTGCAGTCCTCGCGGTCACCGGAACCTTTACCCGCCCGACTTTCGTTGCCTTTGCCCTCCCGATTGCCTACCAGTTGTTCCTTCTCTCCTATCGAGGAGCACGCTCCTCGATCCAACTATTCGACTTACTTTTACCGCCGTTCTGCACAGCTATGGTGGTAGTCTCCGTCTTCATCGCTGTTGATACATACTATTTTCGTGGCAACTTTTCGCGACTGGTCATTACGCCCTACAATTTTGTCAGATTTAATTTGTTGGCCGAGAATCTGGCTGACCATGGCTTACATCCACACTGGTTGCATATCGGTGTTAATCTACCGATGCTACTTGGGCCGCTGTTCGTATGGTTTGCATGGCGCAATATGTACGAACATGCGAAACCCTCTTGGCGTCGCTTTCAAAAAGTGCATTTTGAGACTGATATGCTCAGAAAAAGTATGGCTGTCCATCGTCAGTCTCCGTTTGGCTGACTGTTTCAACAGCTCTGATCCAGATTATTATCTTATCGCTGTCGGTTTTATCCCTTCAACCCCATCAAGAGCCTAGATTTCTAACGCCGCTCATTCTCCCGACCATCGTACTGATGGCTACCGCGGATCTACCCCGACCAGGGAAAACTTTCTGGGTGAGTCACTCTTTTCCATGAGCGGAGTGGTTATCATAGACTATACCAGACGACTTGGATTATATTTAACGCGGCGTTTGCGCTGGTATTCGGCGTTTTACACCAAGGAGGGGTCGTTCCATCTCTTTTTTCTCTCCATTCTACTCTGCGAAATAACCCCACTGGTTCGAGCACTCACATCATATACTGGAAGACTTATATACCCCCTCGGCACCTACTTGGGGTATCTTTCCAAGGTATATGATCTTTCTATGTGGTATCAGAATGCTCATACTCTGGTAGATGCCATGTCTGGAAGGCCATCTGTCGTGGACCTTTCCGGTGCTCCGAAAAATGAGTTGATGACCGCTCTTGCTGCGCCATCTTTCGATTTCACATACCTCGTGACCCCAATACCGATGTACCTGCTGCTCCCTCAGGGCATATCATCATGCATGGCCTTAAAAGAGCTTATTTTCCCGCACCTCGATTTTGACCATATCCCTGAAAGCACACGAGCAGGGGGTTATAATCCGCTCAGCCTCGGGATTTACGCTGTCGAAAGTAATTGCATTGCTGTCAAGTTAGCAACACAGGAATCTTTGTAATGCACTCTCCTTGTCCCTTTACCATTTTCGCGCATTGACCGAGCCGCCATAACCCCTGGTACTTCGGCCTCCGCTTTATGGACAAGGCGGAGAAACTGGACGAGTGTCCTCGACCTTTCGCTATACCGACCCACAGCTGATACTAGTGACCTTGTTGTCCTTTGACGGCCTCAGGC
Source organism: Tylopilus cervinicoccineus (assembly GCA_038094635.1). Classification (NCBI taxonomy): domain Eukaryota; kingdom Fungi; phylum Basidiomycota; class Agaricomycetes; order Boletales; family Boletaceae; genus Tylopilus; species Tylopilus cervinicoccineus. The sequence continues at coordinate 34,151 of JBBPUK010000065.1, read as the reverse complement.
CACCTCCGCCATGTTCCAGCGAACTACAGGTCTCGTCGAACCTGATGACTCTCACCATCAAGCTCGTTCCATCCAGTGCTTCCCCTAGTGCCTAGCGCTTCTGTTTGCAGAACGATGGGACCAGAATTGTAGGTCTTTTTCGTCTGACGATGTCGGGGGGAATGCGGTCAACCCATTGGCGGCGACTTTATTGGCTTTTGCAGCTGACCTGGCTTGTGTCTCTCAATCACGCACTCCCCTTTCCCTTGTCTGCGCGCGGGTTGTGCTCACCGTTCATACGAACATGCGATGCTCTTTGAGCTAATTCGGCGGCAATGAATGCTAGGCACTTTGTTTCTCCCATCATCACACGTTCAGTCTGGAAAAGAGGGAGAGGGGTGTCGACGAGGCACAGGATGAAGAGCTCAAGGTATAAAGGATGCATGCATGCATCACCGGCCAGCAGAATTTTGCGTTCTCTCATTGTCTGCAAACACCAGTTTTCAGCTCTCCTATCGAATATGTTCATTCGCGCCTCTACTGTTCTCATCTCCATCGTCGCCCTCGCCGGCGTTGCCAGTGCTGTCCCGCCCGTCAAAGCTCGTGACAGCAGCAGCGAGTGCGACACAGGTAGCATCCAGTGCTGCAACAGCGTCCAGGAAGTGAGGTTTTCACCGTTGATACCGGCAACCCGGAAATGCTGAGCGGCCATTCCATTTTGCGACAGTCCGATTCCACTTTCATCGACGAGCTCTTCGGGCTTCTGGGGCTCCCTTTGCCCGCGGCCGGGACCCAGGTCGGGTTTACTTGCTCCCCGATCACCGTCGGCGGAACCGGCTCTGGCAGCTCCTGCACCCAGCAGGCCGTTTGCTGTAACGGTGACACCTTTGTGAGTCCACCCTGTCGCTTGCATGTTCGTCTGAGGCAGCTATTGATGGCGTGTTCAGAACGGTATCAGTACTGGCTGCTCTCCCATCACTATCAACATGTGATCGAGTGCACCAAAAGGATGACGACGTGCTTTACGTGTAAGCCCAAAGGTTGGATGGTGGATTTTTTGAGGTACAGGTTAAATGTGTGCTTCGGGGTTTCCGTACTTGGGTCTGGATATGTGTATTGGAAACGAGTGGTGTTACCAGGTATTGGGCCAACTTGAACTTGTGAGCGTGTGTCCTAGCTCGTTGGTGCATGTGGGCCTATGGATGTCTGCAATGTGGTCTCTTCTATGTGAGGGCTCAGGCAAGTCTGGAAGGCCTCTCTGATTCCTGAACTATGATGTACGTCGTTTAATTTTCCGTGTCCATCCGACGGGAGGACCACTGTCAGCTGGGATTCAAGTGGGCTACCAGCATATGACTACAACTTTGGGGTCAGTGAATTCCGCTGTCTTGCCAGCCCAATGTGCGCTTATTCTGACGGCCCTCGTGGACGACATGGGCGTTCAACGGTGGCAGATCCTGCCCTGGAAGGTACAGCCGGTGATGCTACGTTTGTCGCAAGTTCAAATGTTCATGGCCGGTCATTGACAGTATTCTCAAACTAGCGGTCGATGGCATGGGGCGGTTTGGAACTGCAAATACATTGTTGCGGAATTGGACTGTCTAGTACTACGTTCTACCCCTCCCATTTCGGGAAACTTTGCCGTCACTGATGTACCCATGTCATCTATTGACTGAGGGACGTACACGCCCTCCATACCGTTTACTTTGGGGTACGTCAAGGCGTGTGATCCTTCGACATGGCGCTGAGACACTTGTCTTTCAGTAGACGCTATGTCTTGGAGAGTATCTTTCGTCGACCTCTCCGACGCCTCACAAGAATCGAGATGCAGCTCGTCGCAGCTCTTTCTGTGCCATCATCCAATTCCACACACCTCGTGGCCCCAGTGCCAGGTGTGGTTTATGTTCTGTCAGGACATCTCGTGATGCATGACTTCACAAAGTTCACTTTCCCGCACCTTGGTTTAGACCGTTCTCCTGAAACTGTACGCAAAAGTAGTATCGACGCGCTGAGCCCCGGAATTCGCGCGCATCGAAATGGATTATATTGCTGTCAGGTTGGAGACACAGGTATCTGGTCTCCTTGCCCCTTGCCATTTTCATGCTTTGAGAACGTTGACAGCGAGGAGCCGCCGAGTCGCCATAATCCATGCTACTCTCGCTTCATGGGCCAGGCAGCCCAGTACAGCGTCTTCGGTTCTTCGCCATCCTGGCTCACAGTTGGTGTTGCTGACCGTATCGTCTTCCAGAATGTCGGGGCTCGCGCGCCTGTCTTGTTCCAACGATCCACAAGACGCGCCGAACTCGACAACCACCAGGGTCGTTCCTGCCTTGCAGCATTCGTGTGTCTTCTAGTACCTCCCCCAAGACCCTAGGGCATCTGTTTGTGGAACGATGAGACCAGGGTCGTCAGTCTCTCATGTCTGATGTCAGTCAGGGGGGGATGCAGTGGAATCACTGGCATCGACTTTTACTGGTTTTACGGCTGACTTTGTCTTTCCCCTTCCCCTGGTCTGTGTGGGGGTTTGGACCCACAGCTCAGACGAACGCGCACCCATATGTGATGTGCTTGGCATAGTTCGACAGCTTGGATGTTAGGCACCCATCCCCTCCATCGCGCGTTCAGTCCCTGCTCCTTTCTAGGGTCATGGAGGACAGCGGAGGGAGTCCAAGGTATAAAGGATGGACATGTGCACCGTTCGGCGCTGGCCATCAGAAGCTCCAACTCTCTCTCATCAACACCAGCTCCTACAATACCAATATGTTCGTTCGTGCCTCCACTCTTCTCTTCTCTGCTGTCGCCCTTGCTGGCGTTGCTGGTGCTGTTCCGTCTGCGCTTAAAATTCGCAGCACTATCAGCGAATGCGGCACGGGTAGCGTCCAGTGCTGCAACAGCGTCCAGGAAGTGAGATTTTTCCCCGTCGATACTGGCGATCTGAAAATACTGAGGACTGTTTTTGCAAACAGTCTGATTCCCATCTCATGACCGAGCTCTTCGGGTTCCTGGGTGTTCCCCTGCCCGCCAGTGGCACTCAGATCGGGTTCACTTGCTCCCCGGTCTCCAACAGTGGGATTATTTCCGGCAGCGCCTGCACCTCACAGGCTGTGTGCTGCAATGGCGACAGCTTCGTGAGTCCCATCTATTGATCATATTTGCTTTGCATGTTCGTCTGAGATTGCTCGCCCGCACAGAACGGTATCACCACTGGCTGTTCTCCTGTCACCATCAATATGTAAATTGCGACGTGCTGTCATAAATATGTAAAGGTAAAGATTGGATCATCATCCGGAAGGGGTCGAGCGTGTGTTTCGAGGGTTTGGGTTTTGATATGTGCATGTAATGTATTTTGGTTTGGTGAATGGTATTGGGTCAAGTCGAACTTTGCAGGCACATGCCCAGCATGAGTGTTCGTCTACACTGTCGTGACTGCCAAGCAGGACTGTATGTGGTATTTGAAGGTGTACATTGGTGGCAGACAACCACCGACATTTGGCACAGCACTGGAATTGGCAGTGAGCCCAGAATGCAAGCACAATTCCTCACTGTAACTGTAATGTATAGCAGTGTCCAATGTGTTATCATATTTGATCACCCTGAACCTCTGTGCACCAACTGATGGAAACAAGCTATGGTGAGCGAGTGATTGCATTGTGCCGACCAGCATCTTCCGAGAAGTGACCGTGATCGAAACTGACTGATCGATAGTCTGTTTGTCTATCAGCCAACATCCATTGAACGCTGCCGGTGACCACTGCATCCCCATATCCATCCTGAAATGTTATCTACTCAAGAAAGTGATTATGGGTTCCCGTTTTTTTTTTTTTTTTTTTTTTCTTCCATCATACATATCTTGCCTTTTTGTCGCTCGCATTTGCTTTCACTGGCATTCGTCTGATAGCCTGCTGTGTAGAACAGAACTGTATCAGCGCTGGCTGCTTACCCCATCACCATCACCATCACCGTGTGTGTGTGTGATCGTAAATGTTGTTGGATCTTGGTGAAGGTTGAAGCCCGCTTCTGTGTTGTGGGTTGGTCGAATGGTTATCATTGCTGGTATGACCGAGGACTATGTCGGCGTACACTGACAGACAGATTAGTGTCGTCGATTGACCACGTCCCTGTCATGCCCGTCAGTAGCCATGCCAAAGTCTGCTTGGCCCAGGTGACCCAAGTAATAAGATCGTCGAATGAACGTCGTCTTCATGCACAGTTGTCGGATCGGTCGTCCGGCCCGATGAAGTAGTGGGTCCAGCTGCGACTACAACTGAATTCCGCCATATCACTGTCAGCAACTGATGGCGTTATCACGGCCATGTGTGGAGGGCCAATTCACAGCAGATATTCATTGGTAACATTTTGATTCATCCTTCAACTAACGATGACATGGGTTTTCCAATGATCGGCGGTGTCGAGTCAAAATACAAATACAGACGGAATACTGTACAGCGGACTTGAGGAGTTGCGCATTTGATGGGCTCAGGTAGGGTACAAAGACTGCCACATGGGATTAAAAGTAGGTAATGATGGGAGTGTGGCATCCACACCTCTACACCATGGGGACCGCAATGTGCTCGGTAGGAGAGGTGGACACTGCAGCTGAGGTGCGGGCAATGGCAGACAGATCAATGTCTACAAGGGGCGGTGAGAAAGAGTTTTTTTGGCACGAAGGACAAAGGCGACCTTGGCCCTTGAAAGCGGTCTTCCTGAAGTTTCTCGCGAGGCGCTTGTCTTCTTCGGTGAAGGAGTTGGACCTTCTCTCGGAGTTGTGCTTGTCGACTGGGGTGAGCAAGTGAGCGAGGGAACGCAAGTAATCGAGGGTGGGGCAACGCACGTGAGTTCCTCCTGTCGTCCTCTGTGGCAGATTCTTGGTGTTCGTCCTCGAACGGGGCACGCTCGAGATCGTCGCGGAAGCTGCCCCAGTTGTGCTGGCCACTGCCACCCTTGCGGAGGGACTTGTCGAGACCCGACTTGGACTCGGAGCGGTCCCTCATGAGGGCACGGGGAAAGGCGGCGCGCTCGGTGCGAGTCATGAGGGAGAGAGAGTGGGAGTCGTGATCCAAACGAGGTGCGGTGCTTTATACCCTCGAGGCCGCGTGACAAGAATATTATAATAATGTTTTAGGTTTTCCGGGTGCTCGGCGCCACCGAGCTGGTCGCTATCTACGATGTGGGGAAGCGTGGGAACGACTCTCTGATCGTGTGATCACCCTTCCAAACCATCCACCATGGCCAGTCACCACGACGACCTCGTCCGGCCACTCCTACGACCATCGGAGACCCTCAGATGCACCCTCTACGTGGAACTTGCTGCGGAGGGCACTCTCACAGACCGGGCTGACCCGACAGACAACCCTTTTCAAGCTCGCCAGCGTTTGATCGCCGTGGTCGCGCATCGCAACTATTCGCAGGACGCGGAAGTGGGCAGGTAGCGCCATCCTGGTGCTTGTGTCCGGTTCTCAGGCTCACGTCCGTTCTAAAGTCTGTTCGTCTTGGATGCGCACGCAACGAACGGCGTGCCGAGGGCCGTCGATGTACTACCCATCACCGAGCATTTAGTCTTGACGGTCGCACAGACCCGCCAACTCGACCCGTCCACAGCGGAGAGCGATACAGGCGTGTCCACGGAGAAACAGTCTGGTATGTTTTGGCTTGTGTTTGGCTCCCCGATCCGAAGATCTAACCTTCGTCGTGTGAGCTTGGCTGCTTTCCTTCAGCCCTGATGCGCAAGACACCAGACCGCTCGAATTCGTAGTCCGTGCTCGTAATACACAACAGCTGAGAAACTTGGCTACAGAGTGCCGTCGCCTAAAGATGATCGCGGGTGAGTGTCACGGACCACCTAGATTCTAGCGCTGCCCTTTTCCAAGCTTCGACACATCCGGTCAGCACGGATTTCGCCTGGATTGAGGCGTATGTTGCACACCAGCCATCTCGTCGTCTTGATCTTCGCCTTCGTAAACAACCCCTGCATACACGCTTATCTTCGGCCACCGCCGGATTTTCATCAGACGACGTCTCAGATGTTTCAATCATACGGCGTGACTGGATTGAGCGAGCCGCATCCAGAGAAGCCTCTAGCAGTAGCGCAAAGCATTTGAAGTATATTATTATCCCCTGGTGTTTTCTTTCTCTCGTTCAACGCACTGCAGGATACGTCTAGGAACCTTTAATGTCAATGGCAAGCCCCCATCGCAGGATCTATACCCATGGCTACGTGGATTTGAACCTGGCTGTCGACTAAATACTGGTTGGATATCCCCTTTGAAGCTTTCGCCGCTGGAAGTCTCATCAGACCAGCTTCACCGAGGTTCGTTACGCTGACTTTCTTGGGGCTTGGTTCGAGTTGTGATCTTCTGTAGAACTGCAAGTAAACAATTCTGAAACAGCTGACTCACAATCTTTTTGGGATCCTGATGTGCTGGTTCTCGGGTTTCAGGAATTGGACCTGTCGACTGAAGCCTTGTTATACGCGACAAGCACCCTGAAGGAAGACGAGTGGCTCACAGCTATCTTCGCTGGACTCGGAGAGAAGCGTATATTGTACGAAAAGGTAGTGCGGTCTCTCAACTGCGACATCCAGATCAATGTTGATATATCTATCTCCGGTGCTACTAGCTTACTTCAAAGCAACTGGTTGGCATGCTACTCATAGTGATCGTGAAGAAAGTCCTTGCCCCCTGTTTCACTGATGTTCGGTCATCTGAAGCAGGTTCAGGTATCATGGGGTTTATGGTACGATCATCCCTCCTTTGCCATGATGGAAGAATAATCATTTAATCTACAGGGAAACAAGGGTGCCACCGCGATCAGACTGGAGTTTACTCCAAAAATGCCCGAGTCTTCAGATCCCCCCTCGACAACATACCGCTCGACTGTTTTGACGTTTGTCAACGCGCATCTTGCAGCGTCAGACGAAATGGTAGAGAGGAGAAACTATGACTTTCAAGAACTCAATAGTCGTCTGACATTTAATGTCAATGATTTGAATAGGAGCTATGTACCAACTTCGTTTGCGGAAGATACCTATAACATATATGAGAGCGATGTGCTCTTCTGGATGGTACGTTCGCCATTCTCTGGAAACGTCATGACAGCATAGTTCAGATCCTTTCATCCAGGGAGGTGAAGTTTGTCACCACAGACCGTGGATCATCAGAGCCTTAAACGTTTCATTTAGATCTCAATTATCGACTAGACTTATCCGACGGAGACGTAAGGAGACTATTGTTCTCCCATAAGTCGGGTGTAGACAGCATGCAGACCCTATTATCGTATGACCAGCTTAGAGCCGCTATGTCGAGCAAGACAGCCTTCTCAGATTTTACGGAACATCCAATCACCCATTTTCCGTACGTGTTTTCCGTTTGTTGTGACGTTGTTACTTACCCTCTTATCCCGTAGCACGTATCGCTTAGCTCTAGGTGTGTCCAAGGATCAGCTGGGGTATGACGTGAAGTGGGTGTGCTCGAGACACATGTTATCTGGCTTATTCCTAACATGTATACCAGACGCAAGCCCGCCTGGACGGATCGTGTCTTGTACATGGCATCCCCTGACGTCGGCGTGGTGCAAGCAGCGTACAGAAGCCACCCGGAAATCACGATGAGCGACCACCAGCCTGTCTCTGCTGATTTTGACATTTCCGTGCGTATCTATGGCGTTCTTCAGGGTGGTCTCGAGTACTTACTGAAGGAGGCTGCTTCGTCTCATCCCCGCAGCTGGCTCTAATCGACCTGTCGCAGTACAAGCATGCAGCGTTGGCACTGCATCGTGAACTGGCCGGTTTCGAGGGCTCTAATCGCAGGCCAAAGATCAAGATCCAGCCCATCTCGATAGATCTTGGAGCGGTCAAGTAAGTTCATATTCCCTTGCGCATCCTGCACCTACGAATATGGACGCTTTGTGCCACCAAGGTACAAACAAAGCACTCATCGCGAAGTGGTCATACAAAACGAAGGCGATGTAAGTCTCGTGTGATGAGAACCAGGCCATCCGGTAACCCCATATCTTGAACATACAGATTCCATGTGTATTTCGTTTCGTAGGTGCTAGGACTGATTCGGAACCTGTTGGTAAGTAATTTCCTAATACCCTATGGTTAGCCCGAGAATCAATTGTATTGACATGCTGTCATAGCACCCTCATGGCTTCGTATTGAGCCCATGGCGGTACGTCTTCCGAGCTAGTACATACACGGCATGGCAAACTCTTGCGTTATCTAGGGACTGTTGCGTCCTGGTGGGACCACCATCATCCTGTTATCCGCCCATGTTGATAACGATTCTGCGGCAAAGCTGAATCTCGGCCCATCGACTCTCGAGTGCACGCTCATTTTACACACCGCGCTTGGCAAGGATGATTTCATCGCCGTCTCCGGGAATTACCGTACGTTATTGTTATTGTTTTTTTTTTTTCTCTAGCGTGTTCCTGCTTCTCTCCATTTCGGATCACGAATGGCAACAAAGTGAGTGCTTACATGAACGTCCTGCGTCCATTCAGAGTACACGTGTTTCGCGAACACGCTCGAGAGACTCACACGGTTAGCTGTGCCGATCAGGAAGCTCAAGTCACCTGAGGAGGTGTTGCCTGCTGGACAGGCCACCAATGCGCCGACCGAGATGATGAGACTGATCAATTGGATGATGATGCACGTTTCTACCATTGTACGTATCACGCCTGTCGTGTGTGTGGGTGCGCATGACAATTCGTTCCTTCTGAGGGCATCCAGAACGCGCTGTTCGAGGCTCCGGTGGAAGAGCATTTGTGCCACGTTGTCAGAGAGGTGTGTGCATCTCGTTGCGCGATCGATCAGACGTGCGTCCGCTCAAGGTTTGTTGTTTTTTTTTGTTGTTGTCTTGGCGATCGTGCAGTGTCTCGACACGGGCGACGAGTTCCCTTCCGAGGGTCCTGATGGGACCCATCGTGCCCTCGTCGTGGCATTCTTTGGCACGCTCGTCGCGTTCCTCGATTCGCTGGTCGAGCCTGTGGTGCCTCCACGCCTTCACGCACAGTGTCTCCAAGCGAGAGACAAGGACGAGGCGTTTGAGGTGCTCAATGCGTTCCCGCACGAGAGCATCAATGTGGGTGGCTCACATTGCCGACGCGTGAACGTTTGTATGCTGAGGCTGGTATGCTCTAGGTCTGGATATCGTTGACAGCTTGTCTGCACTATATCGCTCAGCGCGGTCAATCTAAGGATGACTCGATCTCGATTCAGACCAGCCCAAGCAGAGCGGAGAGACTGGGTACGTGTAATGTCCACGATGCGTCCTGCCCGCGTGTATTGACAGCGGTTAGCGAGCATCTTTGCACCCGTCTTACTTCGTGATGACCCAACAGGGGTCCACCCAAGAGCATCGCCAGTCGGAAAGTGCGAGTTTCTTCTCCGCTTCATCGACTGAGCGACGTGCTCAAACGCAGAAATCGACAATACGAGTGTACATTGGCTTCTATTGTTATTTGCACATCTATACATCCGAACTATGCAAAGAGCCTCTTGTATGCCTTCTTCTCCTTCTCTTTCAGCTCCTTCTCGCGCTGCGCAATCTTGGCAAGTTCGACAGAGATGGTCGCCTTGAGGTTGAAGGGGTCTTCTGCTGCGAGAAGATCACTAGCCTCCAACAGGTCGCTTTTTGCGCCGTCGTCGTCTTTCAGGGCCGCCTTGGCGAGTGCTCGACGATAAAGCGCCTTTGCTGTGGTTTCCGGTGAATATACGCGCTGAACTACGAGGACACGACCAACCTTTGTGTTCTATCTTGACCGCGAGCAGGTACGCCCGTGTCGTCTGGTTCACAGCCAGCGTAGCGTCAGGCGGCTGGGAACGAAGCGCGGCAAGTGCAGAGTTGTTGAGTAAGAGGGTCCGTAGCTCGTCGAAATCATCTTTCCGTTGGGGTGGGGCATCATCGGGCAGGGAAGGGTGTTGATCCAGGTATCTCAGCGACTCTTCAGGGGGTTTGTGTTAGGATGACGTTCCATAACGCAACCGACAAGCAACATACTGAGATACTTTTCCAATGCCGCAGATGGGTTTGGTTCGCCTGCTTTGGACCCGTCCTCATTCTTTCCGGTGAGCAATACGTTCCCGAGGGTCTTGATAGTATTGGCTGCTGCGTACGCGTACTCGGGATCTTCCGATGCTTGGTCGTCGTCTTCAGGATAATCTTCGAAGCTGTCGCCGTTTGGACTCGCGGACTCTCTCAGAGACGGATCGTCGGGGGAGAGGACGCCGCAGGCGGTGACGACGATGGGCTTTGTGGGGACGTCTCCGGAAGTCGTTGGATGGTGCTCGATCTTGCGGACTGGCGGAGCGGGTATGAGACGAGTCACTGGGTCATAAGATGGAACGTACCGATCGATTTACCCTTGATGACCTCGCCGAACACGACGTGTTTTTCGTCCAAATGAGGGGTCGCTGCAACGGTAATGAAGAACTGGGAACCGTTGGTATCCTTACCCGCGTTGGCCTGTGATTTATGGTGAAGACGCAGATCGCCACTGGAGACACGCGCAATTGCGTACCATGGAGAGAAGGAATGGTCGTTCATGGTTTACGAGGAAAGCCTCATCGGCAAACTTTTCACCGTAGATGGACTCGCCGCCGGTGCCTAAGACGGGGTGCATCAGAGAGGACGGTCAAGGACGCCAATAAGATCGGGTACCATTCCCAGCTGTGAAATCGCCTCCTTGGCACATGAACCTGACAGAGAGCCAAACCTGGCTCGCATCTCGATGGGTTGATTCGAGGGGAGGAGACACGCGTACCCTTTGATGACGCGGTGGAATACGGAGCCTGCATAGGAGAGTGGCTTCCCCGAGTTTCCGATGCCCTTTTCGCCGGTGCAGAGCGCACCTGCAGACGGATCAGCTGTGGGCCTGAGCTGGAGAGGGGAAGACATACGGAAGTTCTCTGCGGTCTTTGGGACGAGATCTGCATAGAGAGAAAAGACGACGCGACCGACTGGTTGTTCGCCGATGGAAATGTCAAAGTAGGTTATCGGACGCTCTGCAGACTCGGACATGGCAATGGGACGACGAGGACGAGAGGAAACGCGATTATCAAGCCAACACGATCTTTACGTAAGATCTACAAGAAACTGCGACAACTTGCAAGTCGCTTGGAGACTTGATGAATCCCCCAACGGACTCGGCTCCCTTCGACTGCCCAACCCTCCAAGCCCTCCACGTCGACCCATCCACCGTCGATGCGCCGTCCCCGCTCAAGGTGGCGAAAGAATGGCTGTCCGCATTCACGGCTGGTATTTCCGGCTCAGAGGACCTCGATTCGCTCACCTCTCTCTTCCACGAACATGGCTTTTGGAAAGACATCCTGGCCCTCACCTGGGACATGCGGACCATCCGTGGCCGTTCCTCTATCAGACGGCTCCTGGATGCTCGTCTTGCACCGACTAGCTTGGCCGCGTTCCACCTCGTCGAGGACGCCATACGTGGCCCGACCGTCATCAAGCCACTCCCTGATCTCGTGTTCGTCCGCTTCTGTTTCGAATTCGAGACGAAACACGCCACTGGTATCGCCGTCGCTTTCTTGGTCCCTACATCAGACGGCACATGGAAGGCGTGGTCTTTGCTCACCCGCCTCAGTTCCCTCAATGCACACCCAGAAACGGTGAGTCGTCCGAGTGGCGAGCTTACCTCGCCGAAATATGACGCCGATCTCTCAGATCGGTGTTTGGCGTCCCCGTCTCTCAGAGCAGGAAAGCTGGCAAGTCAGCCGCCGGCGTGAAATAGACCTTGTTGATAGTGATCCGGCGGTCCTCGTCATCGGTGCTGGCCACTGTGGACTCGGAGTAGCTGCAAGACTGACTTATCTTGGCGTTCCTACACTCGTTATCGATAGAAACCGACGGATCGGAGACAACGTACGATGGGCGATGCATCCGTCCATACATGCTAAAATAATTTCCAGTAGTGGAGGACACGCTACAAGACGCTGCACCTTCATGACACGGTTTGTAAGTCAATACGTGCGATATATGCGCTATTTGGAGTTCACGCGTGGACAGGGAACCATCATATGCCATACCTAGAGTAAGTAGATACCACCTGCTCCCTCGACTATTCACATCGTGGCCCTTTAGTTTCCCAAAGACATGGCCTATTTACTGCCCCGCCTCAAAAGTATTCTCAATTTACTTGCTTGTATACCCTCTAATTTCTCGTAGCTGGGCGACTGGCTTGAATTTTATGCGACAGCGCTCGACCTAAATGTGTGGCTGTCCTCCTCGATAACCAGCACAAGCTTTGACCCAGAGACGAGAACGTGGAAGGTATCAGTCGATCGAGGTGGACAGACGGGGTCATTGAAGGCCAAGCATCTCGTCTTTGCGACTGGTTTCGGTGGCGGGTTCCCAAAGATGCCAGATATTCCAGGAAGGGTGGGTCATCTTTGTGATCTATGTCTTGCTGCAGAGTCCAAATCTTTTTTATGTTCAGGAACTATACCGTGGTTCCGTGCTGCATTCCGCACAATTTACTTCCGGGGTGGAGTATAGAGGGAAGAAAGTGGTCGTCATTGGTGCTTGCACTTCAGGTGCGGCGCACTGCTCTTGATGGTGTCGACTGCACGTCCAGTTTTGCACAGCCCATGATATAGCCCATGACCTGTGTCGCCATGGGGTG
>JBBPUK010000065.1:2693-21440 GCA_038094635.1 Tylopilus cervinicoccineus | reverse complement strand
TGTGATGTTACAATGTATGAGTTTGAAATTCATTTACAGGTATACTAATAAGATACTCGTCATCTTAGGATTCAGCGGTCACCCACATATGTAATATCCAGACACGCAATGGAAATAGCCCTCGGAGGTAGGACCTGCCGTCATAGACACGGACTTATCGTCCGCGCTTTCTCACATACGGCATGCCAGAGAGGTACAATGACCACTTCCCGATCGAATTTGCAGACATCCTCAGCGTAGCATTTCCCTTTGCGACCCTCAAATGTTTGCAGCAGGCATCGGTAGCGCGTACGGCGAACGGGATTGATAGGTATATAACGTCATTTTTGTAGTTTTTTTTTTTTTTTCAGCGGATGATCTTGACAAACAGAGAGCTGCTTGATAACCTAGCAAAAGCTGGCTTTCGGACATATCTGGGTCCCGATGGAGCAGGGTTCTTGCCGTTGACATTCGAAAGAGGTGGGGGGTTATACATCGGTCGGTAATATCTAGATTTTTCGTCGCCTTTTTGTTTAACAAAGGGTCAGACACCGGTGCTAGCCGGGAGATAATCAACGGAACTATAAAGGTGAAAGGTAGTCTCGCCATCCGAAAATTCACAGAGAGAGGCATCGAACTGGACGACAAGACTGTATTGGAAGGGGACGTTGTCATTTTCGCGACAGGGTGAGTCCTACCCCTGCTGACTGACATGATTTCTCCCTTATCTCGACTCCGTAACGTACTTGTGGTTGATATGGCGGTTCCTCGGACGGGGCTCAAGTTTCGGTGATATCCGTAGTTCGATAGAGGAAGTCTGTGGGCCCGATGTCACGGCAAAGGTCGGAAAGGTGTGGGGCCTGGATACAGAAGGGGAGTTGCAAGGAATATGGAGAAGAACTGGTCATCCGAGGCTGTGGATTGCAATGGGTAAGTCCGTCTTTCCGGATGCGCCACGAATCCTCCTAGTGTTCGTGTACAGCCAACCTTGCTCGATCTCGTTTGCACTCGTTGCACCTCGCGCTTCGTATGTTCATTTCCCGTGACGGACAACGTACATGACTGAGGTGACATTCAGAAATTAAAGCCATCGAGGAAGGCATTGTGGAGGACGGAGACATCTGCGCTGGATGAGCTGAGTCGTGTGGGCAGATGAGCACCAAAGTGGCGGTAATGTGACCATGAATAGACACGTCCCTTCTTGGTGAATGAGATAACGAGCTGCATCGACGCTGTCAGGTTGCGCGTGGATCTGACTATCCCATTTATATGGGACGAAGTACGTCGGCTGAATGTGAGGTCGCTGATAGGCTGAAGACCATCGAGGTCTGCTGCGGAGAAGCGTCCGTGAGAGTTGAATGGTTCCCGAGCAAATTTATCTGGTCATGGCCCCACCAAGGTTTGGTTCTTGCCGCGCACGACCCAAAGCTGGTCGGGGATGCGATAAGATCAAGCTGACGACAGCCAGCGTTTGATTGCGTCAGTGTCGCGATGGAGATCAGACACCGGTTAGACAAGCGTTGGCCGCCGTGGGACAGTGCAGTTGGCAAGTGTCGGACCCGTTTGGAGTAGGACCTGGACGGTGATAGCGCGCGAGGGACGGTGCGGGGATAGGCTTGCCATATGTACGAGCGACGACATGAAGACGCCATCCAAGTCAGTCTCGCCAGGCCAGGACGAACCTGCGACAGGCTGGAGGGCGACACGAAAAAAATATGAGACATTTTTCTGGAGAATTTTTTTTTTTCGTGTGAATTACATTAAATATGATAAGTGGATAACGTATCGGAGTTAACCGAGAGGAAATAAGTAGTCGAGGTTGGCCGAGGCTGCTGCGCCGCGTGGGTCTGTCTCCGCCTGCCCTCCCTCGTCCGCACCGTCCTGTGCTGGGCTCATCTCCGTCGCCAACGTCCTTTTAACGGTTACCCCAGCCCCGTCCTCCACCATGTCCGTCCTCGTCCCCGCAAAGTTTCCCAGTCTTTCTGCCGTCTTCATGGCCGCTGCCGCCTCCGTCCTGCTGCTGTTCATCGCCCGCATACTTTTCCTGCTCATGCGTCTGTGGTCCTGCCCGATGGGTCGCCCTGAATCTCAGGACAAGGAAAATCCCTGGCATTCGTCGACGTTCGCTGCCAACCCCTGGGGTCGTTCCATGCAGTGGAGCATTCTCCCGGTATCCCTCCCATTCACCCTCTCCTTCCCGGAAAAGCCTTCACCAGGAGCTGGTAGTGGCGTCGGCGTCGGCCTTGTCCGAAAGCGCACCCAAATGCTACCCGTCGTCCACTGGCGACCACGCTCCGGACCGCAGTTCCAGCCCCCTCGTGAGTCTATTTCTGCATTTCATTTTACATCCCCCCCGGTTAAGCATCGTCGCCGCAGCACCTGCGCTCTACGAAAGCCCTGTGCCACTATCAATGGCAAAAATGATCATGTCGCGACACGTGCGCATCTTGTTTTTCTCCTCGGCGGTTCGAACCCTCAACTTGACCTCCACAGACGTTTCGCAAGCCGAACCCTAACCGTCCACGGAGACCCTCGGCTGCCTCCTCTTCCCTGCCAACGTCACCTCCGCAGACACCTTCACGCCTATACCACTCAATAGCATAGCGCCTCTCGATAATCTACTCCCGCCAAAAGAACACCTCGGTGGACAATATGACGTCTTATTTAACTTATATTACGCATACGCACGCATGCGGTCTCGCCTGCGATTATCGGGCATCTGCACCTGCCATAATCACATGATCTATTGGACCACGCCCAAGGTTCTCTATGATTTAAAACGACATATCCACGGGAATACTTCGGACTTTATGATCTCGTCTCTCATCCGCGAGATCAGCGACATGGGAATCGCTGGCGTTCTCGGGGGTTGGATGATGCTCCGGACGATGGGACTAACACACGGATAATCTTGTTCATGTAGCGAAGGGACTTTTTTTTTTTTTTTTTTTTTTTCACCTTTCACCTTTCCTCTCTTTCATTAGGCATTCTTTCTCTTTGATTATTCGTTTTCTATTTTGTTTTGCAGCGTAGCGTCGACTCGTACGGATCCTTTTAGTCACTTTTTCTTTGCCGGTTATAGTAGTGTGTATCTACGCAATAACAGGCGGTTCGAGTTGTCCGCTTTTGGTGAAGAAGCATGCTCGCCAAGTCTAGGACCGCTACCAAGTAGGATTAGATGCAGCGTATGTTTACATATTTTTGACGAGATGTCTGATCAACACAGCCCAGCGAGGCTGTGTCATCCCGTAATATTATTAGGGGGTGGATCTTTTCCCAGCCACTGACATGGCCACAGCGTAGACGTCCAACTGCGAAATCGTTCAAGACCCGCGAGCGTTTGGCGGAGGCCAGTCGGTGAACGTTGAGCGCGCGCGGGATCGCAGCGTCTCAAACGGCTGCCGCTGGAAGAGGCTGCATACCCCCAACCTCAGTCCCCTCCGATCCCGAATCTGCCTCCGCCTTCGCCTCCGCCTCCGCTTCCGTGGCGACGGTGTGTCGCCAAACGAGTCGAGGAAAGCGCGTTGAGTTGCCGTATACTCGTGCCACCTCGGACGAACGTGCGTGTGTTGAGGCTTGCAAGGAGCGTGTCGCAGTACGCCGCACAGAGTGGGTAACACAGCGCTGTGAAGACGAGATCGGTTGGGTACGATGTGACGAGCTGCTGCCAGCGGAATAGGCGGGGTGCGATGAGAACGTGGAAAAAAGAGGCGTCGTGCTGGCACCAGGAGGACAGAGAGAAAGGCAAAGAGCGCCGACGAGAGACCGAAATGAATATCCATCGGAGAAGCATTTGATCCGTGCTAGAAGACGAACACGTTGGACGATGCCGATACAGCGTGTGGAAGACTTTGAATGGACGGAACATACATACTCTGCGAACCCTGTTCGGCCCATAGCAAGAAGCGTACATAAAGAGTGATCGTGATCGTGATGTCGACCGCCGTCGCAATTCCATTGAGTGCATTTCGCCACTTTCTGAGCGCATTCCGTCAGAGTGATGTAAATCCAGGATCTGGCACGTATCGCACTGTAAGTAGGGGCCCTGAAACAGCGGGAAACGCTTGTTTGGAACGCCGTCGCCACGACCGTGTATACTGTATAGCCGAACGTGAGCTGCACGGGGTTGCCGACATACGTTACACATACAGGTACCCAAAACTAGGATCCTTTTCGTTTCAGTGGGGCAAATACGCCAAGCTGAGCCAACTCACCCAGCTGTGCAACCACAAAGGGCATCAAGACAACCGGGAACAGCCATCTGAAACGGCTTTTCGTCACTGAAGAAGGTAAGAATGGAAGTAGCCAAGAGGCATTTTGAACGCACAGAACCAAATCCGGTATATGAAAAAGTGACTGGACGGTGGAAGAAACAGTTGACTGGTCCACGCAACATCGGGCCGCGATCCAAAGGAGAAGCGCGTGTACCCACGGTGACCACGATTGAAATTAATAAAGGGCTACGCTGGGTGTTAGAACCGTTCTCGAAAAAGAACCTGCCCGCCTATGCGTGGGTATACGTGAGGAACTTAAGGTGCACGACGAAGTACTGCCACACTGGCAGAACTGCGTCAGCGCATTCCTATTCAGCCTGCTAAATGTACAGGACCTCACCGCCTGCAGACGTAAGCAGTGTATAGAGTATATCCGAGACGAACACCCAAGCCACCTAAACTCAAAAAGTATGTCCTTCGTAGAGGAGAGTGAAAGCTTACCAGAAGGCTGTCCTCTGTAAAGCTGATCTACATGAATGCATCATGGAGAGAGTACAACAGCTCGCAGTAGAGGAACCTACATGAGTAGTAAATGATGTAAAGCGACGTTTCTGAAATCCAGGGGCTACATACGTCTGCAATATACTGACATCATAAAAGATTAACGAAACGAATACCGCGGCGAGAGTGGACCCCCAGCTGTCGCTAAGATTGACGGTTGAACTTGCACTACTTCCATCTGTGGGCATGGTAGCAAGGAAAATCAAGACCGAGTGGAGAAAGGGAAACGGCAACCCCATGGTTGCGGTACTGCGCGGTTTTGTAGTGCTTGCACCGGGAATTCGACGATCGCCACGGATATGACCAGTAGACCTGTTTGCCTTTGCCTGACCTCACTCGCACAAAATATGCCCTGGTGATGTCAAACAAATGAGACCAAGCTGTGTAAGAGAGAAAAGGGTTTTATCAGGGATGCCTTTGAGGAACGTGCCCACCGGGTGGCCGGTCTACACGCAAATGTTATCTTATCCGTGATAGCGATGCCGAGCAGACTTTCTATGCTCTGAGAACTTTGAACCTCGTGTCTGTCCTAGATAAACCGACAAACCCAGTGAAGGTTCATGGTGCGAAAACGGCGGAGATACTCACCTGAGTAAGCGGCGAAGCTGTGTCCTGGCTCGGGCATTTAGCATGATATTGGAGCACTGATATGTAGCCTCGATAGGGAATCCATCGCTCACACCAGTTTAATGAAGTCAAGCCCCGAAAAATTTGTCCGCATTTCCTAGTGTGTTTTTTTTTTTTTTCCTTGTGGTGGGTCAAGTCCAAATAACCATGCGCAAGATCCCATGGAGCAGAACACGGCATCCGTTTCATAATGACGCTCTCACCTATGTACTACATAGTAGTCTGCGGGTAGGCCTTACCAATGTTCCGCAACAGCTCGTGGGAGCCTAGAAATGAAGTCTTGCTTGCCGACGACGCTCTCAGGTTCTCGCTCCCAGCTGATGTGCTTATCTTGAGGCCCGATGGACTGGGAAACAAAGCGCAGATATATCTGCTTGCGAGCGACGAGATCCAGATTAGCTTCGAAGCACACTGGCATCCGATTCAACTTGAAGTGACGTGCGTGGAGTTCATGGAAGGGCGACTGAAGGGAGGTACGTGTGGCAGGATAACTGTCGCTCGAGGTCCGCGAACTCGCGGAGAAAATGCGCGTCGCTGCGTGTCCTCCATGGCACATAGTATGGTGGAGCACAGGTGAGGATAATCGCTTTCGCTGTCCTTGACCCTGATTACTACCACCGCCGGCAGTGATAAAACAGCCGAGGTCACTGGAGTGTGCTCGGCCGCACATATCTGACACTGATTAGTAGTATATGAGGCAGGTGTCGCAAAGGTCAGTCTACGAGCGTGGATCTGGTCAATGTCGGTTCTTTTGTCATCGTGTCTGTGTTCGCGATGACTGTTGGGCTTGCTACCGCTTCCCTTGGATCCGGTTCAAACATTTCTCCAAGCAGCAAGAATAATAGTGTTGGGACCAAGCATATCATTGGGCTTGTCTCTCGTACAAACGGTAAATTTGAAGGAAAACGTGACGAGAGTATGCTGATTGCCGATCACCTAGTCGCCCCGATATCATCCACCCAAGACACAATCGGTCCGGTGTGTCGTTCCGTCCTAGACGCTGTGCTGTTACCCCGCGTGACTGCTGGGAGGAGGGGGCAACTAAAGAGCAACCTGAGGTGCCCGATTATACGAGCTGCAGATCAAAATGCTCTCAGGGAAACGACTCGGTGTCCTGTGGAAACTGATCAACGACTCAATGAAGGGGACGAGGGCCTTGATGGTGCCCATTTGGAGACTAACAACCACAACGAAAGTGCCTGCAAAACGTCAATCACCTTGCGGATCTCATTCGGTTCCACAGTGAGAACAAGGACAAAGAACTTCCAGGTCCTTACCACACAGACCATCCCAGTGAGAATGGGTCGGGGAGTTTCTGCATGGGCGTCGGTTTTCACACATGCTTATCCGCCACCAAGGCTTTATAAATCCGACGACAGTGATGCTACGCTCAAGTTTGCGCTTGGTGCGATCGTATTACCATAGGGCAGTAGTACGTCTGATAGTAAATCCCTGCGACAAGGGCTGCAGCGATTGCAGGATATCACTTCGTCGTTTAAGCAGGCGACGCATGTCCGAGGAAAGTAGGCTATAGCGACTCTGTGGCTATACAGTCGGTAGTTGCCAACTAGGGATACTGTACAACTTGAACAACTTGTCCGCAAGACATGACGAAGCATAGCAAGAATAACACGGCCTCGTCCGTTTTTTCGTATGCAGAAAAACAAAAGACAGAATATGGCACGAAACGCGTATGTTCTCTGTAGACTTCCCGGAGATCATGTGGACCGAGACGTTCTAGCAACGCTTAGGAAATGAATCCATGCGAAACTTTGATGCCTGCGCTTTGTGCTTACAACGAGCCCGGGATCCAATTGCATGTGATCATGGCCACCTGTTCTGCAAAGAATGCGCATATGCCGATCTCCGTACGCGATCACGTATTCTGCTAACGAAACTTGGACTGAGAAATGCACCAGTGAACCAGAAAAAGGACATCAAAAGACAGAAAGAGCGGCTGGAACAGCTCAAGAGAGAAGTGGACGAAGAGAAGCAGCGCGCGTTAGAAGCCGCGAGGGAGCGTGTCCTGCGAGATTTTGAGAAGGGTCAACTTGGTTTGTCTGCGAATTTGCCTGCCATTGTCTCGACATCTGGCGCCGAGGCCTCTAAAGAAAGTACGTGTTGTGGCGTTAGTCGTATCTCTACCTTACAGAGGGTGCACCGCAGCGAGTCGCACAGGCAAACGGAAACTTGATTTCGATAGCTCAACTGTTGAGATGCTTGCGCGGGAAGCTGAGGAGGCCGCTCTCAGGCAGATAGAACGAGAACAGGCAGAGGCACTACGAAGCAAATTGCCGGATTTCTGGTTACCATCGCTGACGCCTACCTATACGTCGAGTGGCCCACCTTCATCGTTGAAAGACGTCAAGGTTCAAACAACGTGTCGAGGGGGGCAACCCCCTCATGCAATCAAGTACGCGTTACCATCTAAAATTTGCGAGTTCTGTCTCATCTGGTGTTCGAAGTTTGAAGTCATTTATCCCTGTACAATTTTCCTTCCCAGCCTCTTCGAATGCAAAATCAGCAAACTCGACTCCTGCCATTAGCGACACCAAAAAGTCTGAAGAGGCAAAGAATCCAATATGTCCCTCTTGCAAAACCAATCTTTCTAACAATAAAATTTTGTTCTGTACGCTTGCCTTGTCAGCCTCGAGGCATGATTGTTCATGTATAACCTCTAGTAATGCGGCCTTGTTCCCACGTCGTATGCAAAGTTTGTACAGACTCCCTTATCCGACCCACTGGCCAGTGTATTGTTTGCGATCAGAAGTTGACGGATCCTGACATTGTGGCGCTTAAGAGGGAAGGTACGCTATTCTGTCGTGACTGTTTCACTATTCGTTTGCGCTAACCTCATTCTTCTTTCAGGTACGGGTTTCGCAGGAGGTGGGCTCGCGGAGACGACAAAGAGGGGGGTCGCTTTTCAAGGATAATCATCCCCAAGTTTTGGATTACTCGATATTCGATACTTTCGGTGTATCTTCGCTTGAATTCCGGTTCAACTGATTGATGATTCCCTCGCGTGTGGCTAGTCCGCGGTTGAACTAGATTTTACATACTACGATAATACTCCACTGGCACGCCTCTAGCCAGGTGTGCTGAAATGGAGTTGGTCTTCTGCCCGACTTCGACAATTAGGTATCAGTTCCATTTTCGCCTTCTGTATGTCTCTGTTACCGATGATGGACCACCTAGTTATATTCCAACCCCATAGTAGCAATAGTAAGTGTTGTATTGATCTCAACGACTTGAATTCCTTTCGACACTCATGGTCATAGGCCAGGTGACTTAACCGGCACGCAAGAAAGGTGCAGGAAAGATGTACTCTTGGTTACATCAACAGGCTATCAATGAGGGGGAATGTACCATACATCTGACTAGACAACTTGTCACCTTCACCTCGTATGAATATGTGCGACTGACCCCCCAGTATTTTTTTCCGGCGATCAACGTAAGTTGAGTGGAGACATTCCAAGTTCGACGTCCTTTTGCAGCAAATTGACTCGGGTGTGTCGGTTGGTGCATCTGACTATGTGACGTTCACATTTGATTTGAGCCCCGACGTTCATGGAGGATAGACAGTGAAAAGAGCTATTCGTGAGATGGCTGGCCATAGGGCACTTCCTCCTATATGTGAGCGCAATCCCAGACCAGTCCTCTCCTGCTGCACACCTGACGATATGATATTTACAAAGATGCATCTGCACAGGCTGGTTGGACGCTTACTGAACGTCGGCGCACTAGATGGAAGTCTATGTCCCTGACTCCCGGCATCCATAGGGGGCTGACCTAGATGGGCCGGTAAACATGTAGTACTTGTTGCGGGCGACTCGCTGACCTCTGGATACCATATAGGTCGCAGCGGCAAAGGTGGCTAAAGTATAGATGTCAGTGCCCCCCCCTCCCCTCGGCCAAATTCCTGTGTTTTACTCGAGGAACAAGTCGGACATATTCAGTGGCAACGCCTGATCTTTTTTTTTCGTCTCGTGGCCAGATGCGTGCAATTGGATCTCTGTTCTATCCTCCGAGGCACCGGGAGATATAATGTACTCAGACTCGCCTCTGTGCGGCGTCCCGAAAGGCGGGTGAAGGTCCACTTTGTTGGGTATTGGGCCAGTGGCGTTATTCTCGAAATCGCCGAAAAAGACACTCAGTGATGAATATGGAGCACACTGAATGAATATTGACGTGGTCATAAGATTTCAAGTCCATAATCTGTACGAGAAGAAACTGTTGAGCTGTCTAAAGAGTGTGGCATAATTTATAAAGCAAAGTACCGACATTGAGCACACACGTCTGGTGAGTTTCCTCGAGGGAAGGGGTTTGTAGATCCCAGACAGACTCTGAACGTCAGTAGTGGCCTGGACGATCACCCTCCCTTGTAAATTCCTCGGACCATCGGTGGGTGCCACTCCCTGTCACTAGACGCTTTGGGACGCCTCGTGTCGTCAAACGCATCCACAATTGTCCACAGTTCCACAAGTCCACAGGGTATAAATTCACCCAAACGGACGGCTAGAGGGCCACAAAATTCTCTTGCTCTTCACGTACTCCATCCTCACTTCACTCGCAATGCAGCTGCCTACACAACACATCGATCAGCGGTTCCAGGAGAACAGTCAGAAATATATCTTTGCCGATCAACTGATAGTCAAGGTTCAACGGATGAGGGAGTGCTTCCTCGGGAATATCCTGCCTTTGCCGACGGCCAAGGTGATCATTGCATGGAATGACTTGCCAAACGTTACGATGGATAGCCTAGCCATATCAGTGGAGGCTGAGCTGGTGTTCCTTCGAGCACCCCCACCAACGCCAACAGGATTCGTATTTGACACGGACGGGCCCACATCGAGCAACCCATCCTCCAACGGCAGTCAGGATGACGAAGGCTGGCTGCTTGGTGGAGGCACCACCTCGACCATGCCTGGCGTCGCACCTCAGGTTCTTGAAGGCTCCGCCACCAACGAAGATGACGTGATGTTACGGTGCAGTCGTCTCGATCTGCCACTAGGCAAAAAAACAGGTGAAGAGGATCCATCCCAATCCACCGACGGCAATTCTCTCTCCTCGGATCAGGAAAGCCTTTCGTCGAGCGGAGGCTTGCCAACACCAGTAGGGTTCCACCATATGGTCAACCAATGGCTGCTGGACTATCGCGTCCGAGGAATGGATGCCTTTATCGAGTCGCTGACCGCGTTTGGGGTCATATCCGTGGGGACTGCACTACTCGCATCGCGTATCGCGCGTGCTATGGTTAGAAAAGTGGCACAGATGTCTTACACGGAAGGCCATAGCTTGCATAATGCTGTTCGTTTCTCGGCGTTGACAGCGTTCAAGAAGTACTGGGAGTTGGTAAGTCCATGTGCCAGACTATTTGTCATCGATACTTGGCCAACGACGCACAATATGCAGAACGGCGACTGGACGGAAGTGACGTCCGCTGAGGAGAATACCGCGCCACCCACTCCATACGGTATCAATATTGCCAGCTTGGTAGGCAGTTTGTTCGATGAGAAAATATCCACCGCGAAGGATGTTTATCTCTGCTTATCCCTTCTGTTGGAAGGAGAGAAACGCTTTGATCGCCTCTGCGCTATGCATGCGTTGCTGGTCCAAGCCAACGACAAGTTGTGCAAGAATCGCAATCTCCCCGCTCTGATGCAATTCAGGGATGGTATTACATCTATAAGTAAAGAATCAGGAGAGTACCTCTGGTCTACTTCCCCGCACTCGAAAGTGATTCTAGTTGTGAGTGAACAAGATTCAAGATTGTCACGGGCAACTGACCTCGATATGGTAACTGCAGGATATTCTTGCCACGATTGAACGTTGGATGGTTTCGCAAGCAATCAAACGCGAAAAGAGCCGGACGTCCGCTTGGTCTGGCAACCGTACCATTCGCAACAGCGCTGTAGTAGGACCAAGGCTGCGCAACGTCTTTCAAACAGGTCTTTGACTTGTTTGGTCGTGTTAGTTTCGGACGGACTTGGCAAACAACTGTCAATAAACACTCTATACCTCCAGCCTGGAGGACAAGCCACATTGTCTGTATGCATCAACTAGTTATGATGCGATATATCCTGGGGGCATTGTATTGTGCGGGAGAAATGAAGAAAAAATAAAACGCAAAGTCATCGAGTGGGTGGAAAATCATTGGGCTCAACCAGGAATTGAACCCGGGTCACGTACATCTTCACCATTTGTGTGGCGGGGAAATCACCCGAAGCACGTATCATGCGACTAGACCATTGAGCCACACTAATGGTTTTATTCAAAACAACCACTACATAGCGTCCCTAAAAACTGCAACAATCCACTGAAGCATGCAACGAATTGTCGTGATACAATACAGACTGCAGTCCACAATAGAATCAGAAAGGAGCTATCGAATCAAGAAGCCAATCCCAATCCCGATGCAAAAGCTACCTATTAGTGCAACCTGCACCTGACCGTCGGACAGCTTCGCCAAAGCACCTGACATGCTCTTCTGCAAGCGGCGTCTGACTGGTTCAAGAAGGGAGAGGGACAACGATAGCAAACTGGAGAGATGCAAGGGATCGACACAGGGGGTAGGCGGACCAATCGTATACGGTCGAGCCGTGACGGTGTTCTCTCTGGTGCGTGTGGCGACATCCTGGGACAGTCGCATCTCCCACTCTGCCTCCCACCTGGCCTTGTCCCAGTCCTGTGGCTTCTCAGCAATATGGTGTGCCGTTTCACGACGTATCACAGCAATGTCTTCCACTGCGCGTTCGACTTCCCGCCAATGCAGAAACCGTTTGGCTGCCTCGTAGCGCAAGGACGAGAGAGTCTCTGGAGATCGGAACAAGCCATTGCGGAGCGCAGAAAGTGAAGAAGGCCTGAAGGAAGACATGTGAGGTCGTGAAGGGAATCTGGTTTGATCCAAGCCATGACGAAACACGATAACGGGGATATGAGGTGCAAGCGTGTCAATAAGGTCATTTTCGGTGCCAGACGGCCCTATAAATCGAGCAGAGTTAGCTTCTGTGGACGCATGAAGGGGCGGACGTGGACTGTTTTCTCACCTAAATCTGTTAGAATTATAAGAGCGGTGTATAACGGGGTCCATGGTGACACAATCAAATTAGTCAGGGCGACGGACGGTTGGCAGCGTCGGTCGATTATTTCCAGTAAAGACTGGAATGGTGCATGGATGATTGGCAGTATGGACGATGACTGGCATCCATCCACCCTTGAGAACTCGTTCGCGGTAAGATGCTGGACACGTACATCACCCTGAATACTGCAACGGGTAATAAGCTCAACGTTCCGTGACGGCTCGAATTTCTCGAGTCCGTGCGCATCCTTGTGTTCAATCCAGTCCGTTGAAGCGTGTAGTACGAAGCCATCAGTGGTGGTTTCCCAATCACCAGCGTCCAGGACGTCCTCATTGTCGTCCAGCAATAGACTGGACACTAGTGTGAGATCCTCAGCGGCGTCCCCTGTCACAAGTAAACGGATGTCTCCCAGTGTCTTTCCGTACTGTGTTGGTCGTGGAAGGGCTTCCGGAAGGGTCAGAGACGGGATGATGAGCCCCTGTGTAGATTCCCTGCCATGGTCAGATTGAGGATGCGAATGCGGAGGACTTGCGGCCGCAGAAGAGAAGAAGAAAGAGGATCCGACGGATGGCAGGGAAGATATCGACTCAGATGGGCTGTCGGGAGGCGAAGGAAGCACACTCGACCGAGGTGACGATGGTTGCGAGGCACTTGCTGCGGAGCAGACAGGAGCAGAGTGCTGCTCTTGTCGTGGGTGAAGCGTTCGTAACGTAGACGTGCTGGTTGATACAGCGCTCGCGGATTCCATGGTCAAGGACGAGGAGAGTGTCATTGCAAGCAGCCGCTTCACCAGCTACACGTGTTTGGCTTACATTTCTAGTCGGAATTTCTCCCAAACACTACTACTACAGCTGACTAACGTGTCGTTCATCTGACAGTTGTCTCCAACACCTTCCATGGAGACCATGATGCGATGCCTTGCAACATCCAGGATTCACGCACGAATAACAAGGAACTGTTCAGGAACGTCCGGGTTCTCTTGTGGAGCTAGGGTTGGTATAACGTACTTGTCGCCGTTCTCGTCTTCGTGGACGGTTCTCTTGATCTTAGCAAGTAAGGAAACCACGCACTGGCAGAGTAACACAATGCCGACCGACACTCACCTGCCATACTTGTGTGTTACATCCAATATGTGCAAGTGTGGGGGAACAAGCGGATACGATCGAGAGCGCCCTCTCCTTCAGCATGAGCGGAGAGACCACCAGAGGCTCGCTCGTTCCCAGTGGAAAGTTGATATGAAGTGCGCGAAGGTTCTTTGCCAACGCAAACAGACGGGTTGCATCGTCCTGTAAAATATGATTGCAACGCGCGGGCACGATTAGATCAGTTCAACTACTCACTAGTTCACGCTGCTCCGCTACTGTGAATAGTTGCTCAAGCAGTGTGCAGCGTGTACAAATCACTTCCAACGCAGTGAGACTGATCTGCATCCGATGAACGGAGAACATTTTCAGTCGCTGACCGTGTTTTACGGCCATATCTATCCAGAATTCATCTGGTATAGGGGTCCATATCGACGTCGTTGTGGAGTATATCGAGAATGCTTCCAGAGGCGCAGGGGATAATAGCTCTCCGACGTCGCGGGTCCATTTATCCAGAGGCATATGAATGTGGACTGTCAGCGTGATTGCCCTCAACCGTCTAAATGCCCCTGTATGGAGACATACAGCCTTGAAAGCGGACATATCCTACCGAGCGCATGACTAAGGCCAGCGGATCAAATACGCGCACAGAACACATACAAATGCCTGCGAGAGGCCCTCGACACTCATCCCGATAAGCCCATTCTTGTTGGCAGATGCGATCGTCCCAATACCCAGATGGGTCACTCTTGGACATCCAATGATATACAGATATTCCAGCCTTTGGAGGTTCGATGCAAGATGCGCCAAATATGCATCAGTCACAAGCGTTGATGCCTGCAGATAGGCCCCAGACTTGCGGTTCAGTCCAGATGTGCGTGTGGCCTTGCTCACCTTGCATATGATCGTAAGGCTACGAAGTGTTTCGCCTGTGATCGAAACCCATATGGGAAAAATGTCCAGAACGTGAGCGCTCGGCATAATCAAAGAAATCTTGCTCAAACGAGAGAATTGAGTAAGTAAAGAGGGGTCGCATCTGCTGTCGCTTCCATTAATCTCCAGTTCGTGCAGGTTTGAACAGCTACCGAGAGACTCGAGCACGCAAGGATGCAAGGATCCGTCTCTAGTCCACGTACAAGACCTCAGGTTAACGCAGTTTCGGAGCCCTTCAGTGCAGAGCCGTAGCAACTCGGAGTGACGCTCGCCGGATAGAGCCTTTGGAAAGTCTCTGATCTCTACCAAGGTGCCGTGAGAGGTCGACGTCGTGAGACAGATCAATAACGACTCGCCTAGCCTCTCTACATAACGGGCGAGGTGTGGATAGTTGGATAAGGTCCTGAAGAGTAAGATGACCTGTGTGGAGGGCACCATTTAGCGACTGTGCAACGTCATGTCAGTCCGAGACAGACCTTGGTCTTTGCTTCTTTGTACCAAGCAAAGATGAGTACACGACGGTACAGCAAAGGAGCGGCAAATCTGTCGAATGCTTTATTGACGAGACATAATTGGGATATGTGCTGGGGCCTGAGAACAAATTCAAAGATTACTTGCAGGAGTTCGAGTGGGAGTTCCGGGAATTGGGCCATTCCTGACCCGTCTCGGAGTAGCAGAGAGAACGCTCTTATGCTTTCTCATTACATGAACCAGTTTCATTAGGAATACGGTAACATCTTCATGGACAGACAAAAGTGGAAGGCTGACTAATCAGAAACGCGCACACTCCGCCCAAGTCCACTGCATCGTCTCAAGACTGCAGTACTCTTCTTCATACCACCATCATAATGGACATCGACGACGACTACGCCATACATGAACAGGAGTCAGACCCTGTGCAACCTGATAATGACGAGGAGGAAGAGGGAGATGTTGAGCCGACTCGGTCAGAGCGCAAAACTGGAAAGCCTCGAGGTTCTATTTACGATGCTCTGGACGAGGACGAGGACGACGAGGAGGAAGAGGAGGAGGAGGACAGTCGCGGGAGAAAACGCGCAAAGGTCAGCGTTCTTTGTAACCTCATTTTTGGACTCGTTCAGATGTCATCCCCGTAGCATCATCATAGGCGCAATGCAGTCAACCGCTTCCTCGATGTAGAGGCAGAGGTCGATACGGAAGAAGAGGAGGAAGAGGAGGAAGATGAAGCTGGCGGCGGTGTGTCTTAATGTTAGGTCACTGTCGCCACAGCCCTAACCACTTTCGTCAGATGAGTTTATTGCAGACGCGGGTCTTGAGGGGGACGACGAAGATATAAATCGAAGAGCAGCTGTCAACGCTCGTCTAGACCGACGAGAGAGAGAACTGAATGACCAAGACCTGGCCAAAATTGCCCAAAATCTGCATGAGCGCTATCGAAGCGCGGGAGTACGGTATACCGGTGACATGAACGAGGTTCCACAACGTTTGCTTATGCCCTCAGTACATGATGCGAGCTTGTGGCAAGTCAGAGTCAAGGTAGCGTGTCAGTGCAGTTCAACTTTCACAACTTCATTGACACCCCCACCTTTTCAGCCTGGACGGGAACGAGAAATCGTCTTTAGTTTAATGCGCAAGGCAATTGACCTCGAGTATACTGCTCAGCCGCTTTCAATATTATCGGCCTTCGAACGAGACTCCTTGCCGGGAATGATATATGTGGAGGCTCGTAGCGCCCAACAAGTCGACCAGGCGTGCAAGGGTCTCGTTGGTGTCTATCTTAGCCGTGGTATCACATTAGTACCGATCGAGGAAATGGCAAGCCTTTTGCAAATCAAGAAGCAAGACTTGACGGTCACTCCCGGCACGTGGGTTCGTATCAAGCGCGGAAAGTACCAGGGTGACCTCGCGCAAGTCATGGACATAACTGAGAACGGCGAGGATGTTGGCCTCAAGTTCATTCCTCGTATTGATCTTAACCCGAGGGACGATGCGAGCGTAGATGGACGCAAGCGAAAGAAAGCAGCTACTGGCATTTCGACTATGCGGCCTCCCCAACGGTTCTTCAACTACGAAGAAGTGGTCAAGGTATATGGTCGCAAACAGGTCTCCAAGCGGAATCAAGTCTACGTCTTCCAGAACGACACGTACAAAGATGGCTTTATCGAAAAGGACTTCAAACTTTCGGCGTTGCAGTTGGATGACGTCAATCCGACATTGGATGAAATCACACGCTTCACCCGAGGACAGGATGGTGCAGAGAACGAGAATCCGGTTGACCTCTCTATTATCGCAGACGCATCACGGAAGGCTGCAATCTCTGTCCTCCAGCCCGGAGACCACGTTGAAGTCTTTGAAGGAGAACAGGCTGGTGTGCACGGCATCGTCGACTCCATCAACCAGGACGTCGTCACCATCACTGCCGTCGGTGTGGATATTGATGGTCAAAAAGTCGACGTTCCAGCCCGCAGCGTCCGCAAGCGTTTCAAACCAGGTGACCATGTTAAAGTAATGACTGGTCAGAATGCAGATGAAACTGGTCTTGTCGTGTCTGTTTCTGACAATGTCGTCACGTTCCTTTCCGATATGTCAATGCAGGAGGTAAGTCCCTTTATCGTGAAGTCACCCTTTGCTTACTACATTTCCATTCAGGTTTCTGTGTTCTCGAAGGATCTTCGAGAAGCCGCCGAGGTGGGTTCCGGCACCAACATTGTGGGCAACTACGAATTGCATGATCTGGTTCAACTTGAGTCAGTTTACACTTTGTTGACAGCTTTCTGCTGATACTGATGAATTTCTTAGCCTACAAACTGTGGGCGTCATCTTCAAAACTGAGCGTGACTCCTTCCGAGTGCTTGACCAAAACGGTCAAGTACGACTTGTCCAACCTCACCAGATATCTATGCGCAGGGATTCCAATCGTGCAATAGCAACCGATTCTGAAGGTCACGAGCTCCGAATCAACGACAATGTTCGAGAAGTGGACGGAGAGGTGGGTTCACGCCACATATTCACTGACCCATTCTCAAGCGTTCCATAGGCTCGTAAAGGCAGAGTGCTTCACATTCACCAATCGTTTTTTGCTTTCTTACACAACCGTGATATTCCCGAGAACGGTGGTGTCTTCGTCACTCGTGCCCGGTCTCTGGCTTCGCTCGCGCCCAAGGGAAATCTTGTCAAGCCAGGTACGGACCTCGGTAAAATGAACCCACATGTGGCCGGTGGTGCAAACATAGGAGGCATGGTTGGCTCTGCCATGGCCCGCGGGCCTCGAGATCGAGACATTGGTGCCCTTGTCACGGTGGTCAAGGGTCCACAGAAAGGTTACATTGGAATCATCAAAGATACCAATGGGAACCTCGCCCGTGTAGAGTTACACACTGGGAACAAACTCATCACCATCGACAAGCAAAAACTTTACCGCAAATTGTGAGTAACGTGTATGAATTTTGATGTCGTGGTTTTCAATCCTCTGTCTTAAGACCCGATGGAACTCTCCAGCCTCTTAACAAGCCCTATAATCCCAATGCTGCACCGGGTAGTTTCAAGACTCCAGGAGCACCAGCTCGGACACCCAATCCTTACGCGCAAGGGACAAGTGGCCGGACACCCGGATGGGGAGGTAGTCGCACACCAAATCCGCACGCGAATGGTGACGGAAGAACCCCCGCATGGAATGCTTCTTCGAGAACGCCAAATCGCTTTAGCGGTGACGGTGGCAAGACTCCGGCCTGGAACGCTTCGTCGCGCACACCTAACCCATACCTGGATGGTGGCAAGACACCGGCTTGGAATGCCTCCTCACGGACGCCTAATCCGTATCTAGATGGGGGCAAAACCCCTGCGTGGAACAGTGAGTCACCGGGTTTGGGTAACGATGGGGGTAGAACACCGGGTTCCAGTTGGGGAGGAGGATGGGGTAGTTCTTTGGATAATAGCACATGGGGCAACACGTCACCTGCACGGCCAGCCGACGCAGGCTACTCTTCATGGGTGAGCACCAATGAGTCACATATTTGTACTGCAGCTCACTCCCTCGGCAAAATAGTCTGCACCGACCCCAGCAGCTGCACCAACACCATTTGCCGCTCCGACTCCGGCCGCGTCGTACCCAAGTGCACCGACACCGCGCACCATGGGGTCTGCAGGCTTTATGCACTCGGCCCCGACACCGGGCGTCTCGGCTGCGGACGAGGACGATTCAAGTGAGTGACTATCTGGTCAGAGACGTTGGTGTCTCAAGTGAGCTGTTTCAGCACCAGCCTGGCTACTGGATCAAGCCTTCCAAGAGAAGAG
>JBBPUK010000064.1:0-86140 GCA_038094635.1 Tylopilus cervinicoccineus | reverse complement strand
TGTAGCCTAGAATGGGATCTTTATTTCATACGCCAACAGTCTAGGGTTAGGGTTAGTTGTTGTCTGGGAATATTGCCATTAGTGCAAAACATGCAAACATTGGGACAATTGTTTGAGCCACTGTATTTCATGGCGGAGTTTCACCAAAGGGAGTTTGACGTCATCGGCCCATCTTTGGTCCACAAAGATTGTGTTGGCCCTGCTATCTAGCAGTGCTTCTGCTCTGATGTAATTTCTTTGGAACCCCTCATCGTAGGGTGCGATGCGAATGTTGAGAAGTATTTCTTTGTCAATCCTTAAATTCCTAACAAAGATGTCATCCGGGAAAATAACATTTTGCTTTGGATGGTAAGAGGAATTAAGCCCAGGTTTAACGTTCCTAGCAAGCCCCAATGGGGACCCCTCTGATGGCTGTATGAAAACTTCTTTTTCCATTTTCTCAGTTTCTTCTACCGAGAGGTTGGAATACCTATTAGGCGATGCGCCCTCGGGACTCCTGGGGTTCTTCAGGCATGGCCTTTTCCCTTGCTGGCAAGACCTTCATAGTCCTGGAACCAGACTCGGGCTTCTTCGAAATTCATTTCCCTTACCGTCTTGGGTAAGAGGCGTTCGGAGGGGTCAACCTCCTTTCCTTTGGATTCCCAGTCTGGTCCGGGGGTAGTGGACTTACCTGCTCCTCGGACCAAAGCCAAGGATATGGCACCCGCATCGGTGTTTTCTTCGTCATCGGAAGGGACCTCCTCCCAATGAACAACTTTGTGCATTTTGCGCCCCCTTTTTGCACAGGAGTTTCGATGACCCCCGTTGTAGAATCCGCACTCAGTGCAGAGATCCTTCTTTTCTCCTTTATAGGCGGAGGAGCCTCCTTTGTTGGATGCAGGGTTAGTGCAATCCTTAGAAAAATGTCCCTTTTGCCCGCATTTGAAGCAGGCATATGTTGACTTGTCAAACACTGGGTGGCTTTGGGCCACGTCAATGTCCATTGCATTTGGGTCACGTCTCAGATTCCCCGAGTTCCTCTGCGCGCCCCTTGTGAGAAGCTTCATCAGATCCTCTCACTCTCCTTGAATTCAGAGCTCATCCATGAACTCCTCGAGATCGTCAGGGTAACCCTTGGCCTGGATGTATCTCTTTACGATTCCTTGATCCACATGCTTATAGAGCAGATCAATACATTGTTCAGTTGATAGCACAGCTACCAATTGATGGGACTTGAATTTCGTTAGGAAGGAGATCATATCACTCCTTCCTTGGGTTAGGGTGAGCAGCTGTTGTTTGTGCCACTCCTTGTCATTTACTGGCCTGAAATTGGCCAGCATCATCTTTTCAAATGCCTCCCAGGCCAGCCAACCTGCCATTGTGGCTGCCTGGCTAATTGTCATAGCAAGGCGGGTGGCATCCCCTTTGGTCATTCTGGAGACAACGGCCTTGACCGCTGTTTCCGCTGGGAGGGCGGCAGCATTTTCCTCCTTCCACATGAGGACTTTGGCCCACCATTCATTGAATGTGCAACCCCTTTGGCCTTCAAAGGTTCCGGGGTCTGCGATAACTTTGGACAACTTGGGCACACTAGGCCCTGCCGTTGCTCCACCAGTCGCTGCCGGTCTGGCGGAGAGGGTTCTTACTTGGCCAACAAAAATACCAACCATTGCTTTGAGATCTTTTATTTTTCCGGCCGCTACGATGAGCCGGTTGCTCTCTTGGGTGACTCGGGTCTCTGCCTGTGCCAGGCATATGATAAGATTTGCTTTCTCACCTTCTACATCGGCGAGGTAATTCTCAAGCTCTACCACCAGTCTTGCCCAATCGTTGGTGCCGGCTGCAAGTTGGGAGATAATGGCAGTGAGGTTGGTAGGGAGGGACATTTTATTGGCTTTAGTAGTATTTTACTTTCTTTGTCGGTCGCAACCAGATCCTAGACTCTAGTGGTGTCTGTCTGCTAATCTCTTTCTCATAATCCCTCCTTTTCCTTTTCCTAGGTGCTGGGGGCTCCTGCACCAGTTCGGGCTCTAATGAGGGCGTGTGAGAGTTGATATCCAGCATGAACAGGCATTTGGCTGGGGTGGGGGTTGAGCGGACGGAGGACAAAGGGGATGCCCCGAAGACTCTGTCTAGGTCTTGTTGATGGCGGAACAGGTTCCACTCGTATTCCTGCCACTCGTCGTCAAGGTAAGGGTCGGGGGGTGGGT
Source organism: Tylopilus cervinicoccineus (assembly GCA_038094635.1). NCBI lineage: Eukaryota > Fungi > Basidiomycota > Agaricomycetes > Boletales > Boletaceae > Tylopilus > Tylopilus cervinicoccineus. The sequence goes on along the minus strand of JBBPUK010000064.1, from coordinate 83,951 downwards.
GGAAAGGTTGTGGGGGTGGTGATGGTGAGACAGTTGAGCTGATGGATGGCCCTTCAATCTCTTCTTGGTGAAAGTAAAGCGCGGGGTCTACTGACAGCGCACTACTGGCAAGGTCTCTGGGGTTGTTCTCAATCCAGGTACCTGAGAATCCGACTTCTGGCTGATCTAAATATCCCCAGAAGGCCTCTTCGAAGTGCCTCTCTGACTCTGCCTGACGTTTTCTCGTCAGGTACTCCGCTAGCTCTTGTAATTGTACTACTGGTAGATCTATGTCGCCTTGGTCGTTCGGGTCTTCTACTACTACCCGATTGGCTACTAAGAAATGGTATACGATCTGTAGGGCTAGAGGGAGGGCAAAGGGTACAGACAGCACTTGATGCCTATAAGAGGAATGCAGCTGTGTGGGCGTCCACTTGAAACTTACTTTCTCCTAGGTAATGAGGCTAGGAGATGCGAGGTATGAACGTTAGAGCTTGTTCTAATGATATAACCCTAAACCAGAGAGCATCTCACTTGAAGGTAAGCTTGGTGCATTCATAGGTCGCGGTGAAGAATGGAGTAGTAATGGGCTTGTGGAGGTGCCTATGTTATCCCTTGCTTAGACTAGCTAGTAGAGGGGAGAACACCAAGAGAACAAGCTAAGAGCTTCAGCTCGCTCCTTGGGCTTTATATACTATCCTAGTGTACAGCCACCTGGGCACGGACCAACTATCTAAGTATGGTAATTTCTCTACTATGGTCGAACCCTTGACCCTTATCTATGCCTCATGGCAACGGCAATCAGCAATCCTGTGCTGCCACAGCGGAGATTAACTGCCACCTCCTATGTGGCGCCTTCTATCAAAGAAGAGAAGAGAAGCACCTGGAAAGATCCGGATGAGCAGAAATTAAAAGGGCGCTGGGTTAGGGCACAAATGAAGAGCGGAAATTAAAAGGACCCAATCAGGAAGCTAGTTCCCATGCATTAGGAGTGCAATAGATTCCAGAATCTACTGCCAAGGGTGACAGGTGACAGCAAAGGCCGTACTTCATTACCTGTGCTCTGTTTAGGTGGTCTTTGGACTCTTTAATATCTAGCTCTCCTGGTGTCATCACGTGACTAGTCATGTGGCCTGTGAATGAAGTAAATGCATCTGGGCACAGAGGAGAAGAAAAGAGAAAGAAAAATAAATGATACCATAGTGCGATGTGACTGTAACAGTTCCCTTATATCCCTTTCATATAACTTATACATTTTTAGAAATATTTTATGTCTCAGTTAGACCCCTTCATCCATAATCAAGAGTTTGCCCATATAGGGGGTTGCTCTAATCTTGTCCAAAGATATAATGATAATTCCCTTATTGTCTTCCTTGATTCCTTTAGCATGATCCAGGCAGCAACTTAATATGTCAGCTTTTGCCATCAAGGCACCAGGTTTGTATATCTATATCATGTTGAATCAAGTAAGATATTGTGCCTACTATGCCTGGCAGTGATTTGGATCTTGGCATGTCATGAAGAATCTTAAATTATTGTGGTCATTCCAGACCTTGAATGGCAACTTGGCACCTTCTAGATAATGCCACCATTGCTCAAGTACTTGGATAATGCCTAGTATTTCTTTGTCAGCAATGGAGTAGTTCCATTCTTCCAGGGTCATGGAGTGGCTAGAGTACACCACTAGATGCCACTTATCTTCTTTTAATATACTTAAAACAGCCCTGGTTGCATAGTTCAAGGAATCACTTTCTATGCAGAATTAACAGTCAATGCTGGGATAGATAAGGATGGGTGCAGTGGTGAAGGCTTGCTTCAACATGTCAAAGGTGTGCTGGCATGTCTCATCCCATAAGAAGGCCTTATCCTTCTTCATCAGATTGTGTAGTGGTCTAGCCACTTTACTATAGTTGGAGATGAACCTGTAATAGAAGTTTGCCAAACTTAGGAAACTTCAAATGTCTTTGACCTTTGTGGGGACCAGCCATTTTATTATGGCATCAACTTTAGCCAGATCCATCTTTATCCCTTCCAGAGAAATGATCATTCCCAAGAAGTCTACCTCTTTGACATGGAAGAAGCACTTTTCTGGTTTTATAAACAAGTCATTTTCTTCAAGGCATCTAAGGACTTCCAGCATGACCCTGTCGTGTTCTTCTTGGTTATCTGTTTTCATAAATATCATTATGTCATTGATATAGACGATGCAGACATTATCCATATCAGCAAAGATCTTATTCATTATGGCCTGGAAGGTGGCTGGGAAGTTGCAAAGCCTGAAGTACATCACAAGCAGCTCAAACACTCCTTTGAACGTGATGAATGCTGCTTTCCATTCATCACCTTTGCAAATTCGAATGTTATTGTAACCCCATCTAAGATTCATCTTTGTGAATAGTTTTGCTCCCCTTAGCTTATCCACCAATTGGAATATTAGTAGGAGTGGGTAGTTGTTTTTGATAGTATACTCATTAAGATAGCAGTAATCCTGTACCATGTATTTCTTGCCATCTTTCTTTGGGACAAAGAAGACTAGAGAGGTCTATAGCAACTTAGATGGCCATATATACCCCTTAGCTAGCTGATCATCTAGAAAAGCTTTGACTTCTTCTTGTTCTGTTATGAATAGAGGGATAAGCTGACCTTTCTTAGGGGTGAATGATTCTTTTAGATCGATCCCATGGTCCCATAGTTTTCTGATGGACATACACTCACTTTCCTTCTTTGAGAACCATCCAAAATACTTCTCATATTCATGAGAAATCAGTTCCTCAACCATCTTTTTCCTTTTTGATTCTTGCACTTCTAGTGCCTTAATGGTAGCATGAACTTGGTGCTGTATATCCTCTTTCTCCTTTTCCAGAAGGCAAAGGAACACTAGCTTATCCTATAAGTGGTGGCAGTGTTGGGGGCACTGAGTTATTTTTACTATGCCCTTCAACCAGTCTATTTCTGGATTGTGGCATTTTAGTCATTCATATCCTAAGATGAATTGGTTTTTGCCCAGATCCATTACTTCTGCTACTATCTTTTCTCAATGTCCTTGGAATTCCAGTACCAGTTTGACAGCATGCATAATACTGCCTGTCAAGTTCTTTGTTCCATCCACGTTATAAATGGATATTTCATGGTGGAGTTTCACCAAAGGGAGTTTGACATCATCAGCCCATTTTTGATCCACAACTACCACATTAGCCCCACTGTCAAGCAGAGCTTCTGCCCTTATGTAACTTCTTTCGGACCTTTCACTATAGAGTGCAATGCAAATTTTGAGAAGTATCTTCTTGTTAACTTTGAGATTCCCAACAAAGATATCATCCAGGAAAATGACATTTTGCTTTGAAGGAGGGTGGGGAGTTAAAGAGAAATTAAGCCCAGATTTAACATCCCTGATGAGCTCTTGTGGAGACCCCTCTGACAGCTGAGTAATAACAATTGCCTCTGTTTCCTTGGTTTCTTCCACTGAGAGGTTGGAGTATCTATTAGATAATGTGCCTTCAGAGCTCCCAGGGCCCTTCAGGCACTGCCTTTTCCCTTCTTGGTGAGGTTCTCATAGTCTAAGAACCAGGCCCATGCTTCTTCAAAATTCATTTCCTAAACATGTTTCAGGAGTTCCTATTCTTTTCCTTTATTTTCCTAGTTTGATCTGGGTGTAGTGGACTTATCCACTTCTTGGACTAATGCTGAAGAGGCAGTGCCTGCATCTTCTTCATTACTGGGGACTTTCTCTCATATGATTACTTGCCTCATCCACTTACCCACCTTATTTGGGTTTGTAGGGGCCCTTAGAACCCATTTGGAACAAACATTCCTGTGACTGCCTCCTAGAAAACTGCATTCCAGGCATTTGACAGCAGGGTTCTTACATTCTTTCAACCAATGTCTGATCTGTCCACACCTGAAACAGATTTCTTTCTTTGGTCCTTGGTTGGATGGGCACCAGTCTGCCACATTGATATCCATTACATTGAAGTCATGCCTTCCTGCTCCAGAGGAATTCCTCTGGGTGCCCTGAGTGAGAAGTCTCATCAGGTCCTTTTGCTCTTCTTGTACACAAAGTTCTTCCATAAATTCATCTAGATCATCTGAATAACCCTTAGCCTGGACGTATCTTTTCACAATTTCTTAATCTGCATGTTTGTATAGCAGATTGATGCATTGATCAACCAGTAGTTGGGCTACCAGCTAATGTGACTTGAACTTTGTGAGGAAGGTGGTCATATCACTCTTCCCTTATACCAACATGAGTAGCTATTGTTTATGCCACTCCTTGTCATTTACTAGCCTGAAATTTGCCAGCATCATCTTTTTAAAGGCCTTCCAGGCTGGCCATGTGCCTGCCATGGCTGCTTCCTGACTTATAGTTTGTGTGAGATGGGCAGCATCTCCTTTTATCATTCTGAAGATCATTGCTTTTATGGTGGTCTCCCTTGGGAGGGCAGTAGCATTTTCAGTCTTCTATATAAGGACCTTCAACCACCATTCATTAAAGGTTTGACCCCTTTGACCTTCAAAGTTTCCAGGGTCTGTGATAATTTTGAACAACTTGGGTACTGCCAATCCTGCTGTTGCACTGCCAGTCACTGTTGGTCTGGTGGCAAGGGTTCTTACTTGGTTGGTGAGATTTCCAACTGCAGTTTCAAGGTCTTTCATCTTGCCTAATATGATGGCAAGGTGATTTCCTTCTTGGGTTGCCCTAGTCTCTGCCTGGGCCAGGTGGTTTATCAGATTTGCTTTATTGCCTTCTACTCTAGTGAGATAATTGCCTAGCTCAACCACTAATTTTGCCCAATCATTGGTACCAGATATGAGTTGGGAGATAATGTTTGTGAGGTCTTGGGGGAACAACATTGTTATTGCTTTTGTCAGAAGTACTTTACTTTCTTGATAGGTCTCCACCAAATTCTAGATTCTAAGAGTATCTGCCTGCTAATCTCTTTCTTGTACTCTCTCCTCTGTCTTTTCCTTTTAGGTGCTAGGGGCTCCTGCACCAGTTCTAACTCTAATAAGGGCATGTGAGAGTTGATATCCAGTGTGAATAGGCATTCATCCAGGCTAGGGGTTGAGGTGGTGCTGGACAAAGGGGATATCCTAAAGACTTGATCTAACTCTTGTTGATAGTGGAATAGGTTCCACTCATGTTTGAGCCACTCATCATCAAGGTAAGGATCTATTGCTTGTTGCAGCAGGAGGAAATGCTGTGGGGTTGGTGAGCATAAGACAGTTAAGCCAGATGATGGCTCTTCTATCTTATCTTGTTGAAAGTAGAGTGTGGGGTCAGCTAATAATGCACTGCCAGCTAGATCCCTGGGGTTGTTCTTGACCCAGGTACTGGTAAAGGCAACTTCTGGCTGCTCTAAGTAGCCCCAGAAGTTTTCTTCAAACTGCCTCCCTAATTCTGCCTTTTGTTCTCTTAAGAGGTACTCTGCTAGCTCCTGTAATTGTACTACCAGTTGATCCATCTCTCCTTGGTCATTTGGATCATCTACCACTTCCTGATTGACCACTAGATACCAGTATATGATCTGTAAAGCTAGAGGGAGAAGAGGGGGTATGGATAGCACTTGATGCTCATATGAGAATGGCTTGTGTGAGCATTCATATAAACTTACTTCTTTCTAGTTGATGAGGCTAGGAGGGGTGAGGTATGAACGTAAGAGCTTGTTCTAATAATACAACCCTAAAACCAGAGAGTGTCTTACTTGAGGGTAAGCTTGGTATGTTCATAGGTTGCACAAGGTATGTAAGGATAGAGTGAAGTAAGGGGCTTGTAGAGGTGCTCTTTATTCCCTTGCTAGTGCTAGCTAGTAGTGGGGGAAATATCAAAAGAACAAGCTAAGATCTTTAGCATTGTCCCCTGGTCTATATATACCTTTGTACTGTATAGCCACCTGGGCATGGACCATGTATCTAACTATGATAATTGTCCTGCTATGGTCAAACCTTTAGCCCTTATCAATGCCTTATGGCGACAGTGATCAGCAATCCTGTGCTGCCACAGTGGAGATTAACTGCCACCCCCTATGTGGTGTCTTCTATCAAAGAAGAGAAGAGAAGCATCTGAAAAGATCTGGATGGGCAGAAATGAATGGGTGCTGGGTTAGGGTGCAAACAAAGAGCGGAAATGAAAAGGGACCCAATCAGGAAACTAGTTCCTGCACCTTAGGGGTGTAATAGATTCCAGAACCTACTCCCAAGGGCAACAGGTGACAGCAAAGGCTGTACTTCATTACCTATGCACTGTCTAGGTGGTCTTTGGACTTTTCAATACCTAGCATTTCCTGGCATCATCATGTGACTAATCACATGGACTGCAAATAAAGTAAATGCATCCATGCACAAAAAGAAAGAGGCCATGAAATAAATTATATGATATCTTGGGCAGCTAGTGCCCATGTGACATGACTGTAACATTCATAGCTCTATGAAATAGGGAGGTCAGTAATCAGATCCATAGAGATCTGTTTAAAAGAGAGAAGCTGCAAAGAGGGAATAGATGAAAGCAGAGGTATAGACAGATGAGTGTTTGTCTTATTCATCTGACAAACAGCATAACCCTTGACAAAGAATGAGATGAAAGTGGATAAACCAGACCACCAAAAGTCCTACTCAATGAGAGCTTTGATGTGAAACTGGCCAGTATGGCTAGTGGTGGGGCTCAAGTGGAGATATGATAGGATGGTGTGATGGGCATCCAGAGGGATAAATCAAGACATAGAATAGATGGAAATGGAACAAGTAGAAGTGGAAATCAAGTAGAAGTCAGAATAGAAGCTAAGATGTACTGAAGATAAGGAGGAAATGGAGATAGATCCAGAGATGACTGGAGATGGTAATGAAGGTAGTGGAAGTAGCAGAGATAGGTTGGATGGGATATGGCATGAAGCCAAGTCCCACTCATGCAACAACTCTAGAGTTCTAAAGTCAGTCATGGAGTTGACCTAGTCTTAACAACATGTCATTATTTGATGGTGAGTGCAATTACCATGATGCACTGGAAGCCTTGGAATGAGCTTGTGCCCCCACTCAGCTGCACTCAGAGTCCTTGCCTGGCTGTCCTCTAAGGCATGACTTTTCAATTTTCACTTTCCACACAGATATGAACACAGCTGTAATCAAATCCTATTCAAAAAATCTGTTGGGACAGGACATTACCACTGCCAACTGCAAAAAGGCAGGGCATAGAAGTTGATATGTGTTGAAGGCATTTTCATTACTATGGTTGAAGCCTTGACCCTGGTGGCAGTGAGAGTGCGCACGCAAAAGAGGAATCACTTGGATGTCCTCATACATTTCCTCGTGGTTCGCCCGCAAAGACAAGCCAGCCACTTCCTCACCATCCAACACATCAGCGGTTCTGGACATCACTTCTCGCCCGCCGTCATGGATGTATCGTGATGCCATTCTGGACTATGGTGTCGTGTTTAGCGTCGGTGTCGCCTCAGGTGTCGGGATGCTCCTCGTATGGCGTCGCTGGGGCATGAGACTCTCAACCGCCGAGTGGGTCACTCCCAGCGATCTCGCACGACGGCGATGGGTTCGCGGCGTCGTTACTAGGTAAGGCCCCTCGTTCAAAAGAAAAAAAAAAAAAAAGCAACGGTCTTCCACTGTCTACCCCGTTCCGGAATGCAACTGAGCCGTCACCAAAACATGGTCTTTCGCACAGCGTTGGGGACGCGGACGACTTTCGACTGTATCACACGCCCGGGTTCGGTTGGCGATGGCCACTCAAGATGAGGCGTGTGCCGACGCGGCGGAAAGGTGAGTCACAACGTCGTTCCGCGTTCTGCCGTTGGCGACGGTGGGGTGTTGCGTGTGATAGATTTGAAAGACCAGACGATACACGTTCGCATCGCCGGGGTGGACGCGCCAGAGGCATGTGTCACGTACAGTTGACGGCACTGGACGCGTTGCTCATGATGATGTTCCTCACAGGGCGCTCACTACGGTCGCCCTGGGCAACCACACGCTCAAGAGAGTCTGGCATGGCTCCGGAAACGGATCCAAGGGAAAACGCTCTATTGCCAGTTTATCCGGAAAGACAAGTATGGTCGCATCGTGGGTTGCTTATCTGCTCCGGGGGTGCAGTGCTCACTGCTGCTGCACAGGTGGGAGTGCCCCTTGTTCCCCGGCCGTTCCTACCGTTGTTCCTTGGCAAGTACTTTGGCAGCCCGCTCGCGCTCGAGATGCTACGGGCTGGCACTGCTACCACGTACGCTGACGGTGGTGCAGAGCATGGTCCGTGGGGACGGGCCACGTTTGTGCGCATCGAGGACGAGGCGAGGTGGGTGGTGCTGATCTGGGCCTTGTCGCTGCTGACGCGTTGGTCGTCTAGGGCGGCGAGAAGGGGGATGTGGAAGAATGGGGTAGACATTGAGATGCCAGGGGAGTACAAGAAACGGTACGCAGCTGCTCTCAGCCCTGTGGACAAGGACGAGAGCGGGGAGGACGAGGATGTGGTGAGATGACCGGATTTGGGGACATGTGACGTTGATCCTGCCCTGCTGTAATTTTATCCCCGCACACTGCTCCGCAGCAGGTCTCGATGACTATTTAAACTAGTACTACACTGAGCTCCTCCTCGACGCCGCCGCCATGCACCCCGCGACTCTGGCAACGCTGGCTGCCCTCGTCGTTGCCCACGTCTCCGCCGCGCCCCCCGCAGGCGACGTCCTCACTCCTTCTGGCGTGCCTTCGTACGTGCCCCAGCGCTGACACGACCCCTTTGGCCTGCTTATTTCCCTCCCAGTGGCCTCCCGTTCAGCTCTCTCTCCTTCGACACGACCGCCAGCCCGTCCTACCTCTCCGCCCTCACCTCCCTCATCTCCTCCGAATCCACCGCGATCATGCCATACACCACTCTGCCTGCGGCGTCTGGCTCCTCAGCCACGCCCACGTCTACCTCCCCCACCGTCACTGTCGTCACGACCTCCGTCTCCGCGACACCCACGAGCGCGGCTCGTCTCACAGCGGGCCATTCGTCGGGCCTGCTCGCCAGCGTTGGACTCGTCCTCGCTGCCATGGCTGTTTTCGTCTGCTAGGCAGTGTGAACAGGATCTAGCCGAATTGCCACGACCATCATCACATGCGCGCAAGAGCGAGCGGACGAGCAACGAACGCAACGGTGAATTCGTTGTACTCTGATGTTACCATCACCCATTACCTTATTACCCTGTAAAACTAGTCGCTCTATTTCATTTTTCGCGGTGGGACCGTGTGTTGGTGTCATCTAGTCTACATTCCCTTTAGCGGTACACACGACCACGATCAGTCACACGCATCGACTGCTCTACCCCCTTCCAGCCATCTTCGGTCCCAAGAACCAAGACACCCAGTGGGGATACCTCACTGGAAGCGCAGCAGGCCCATCGGACTATAGGTCCCTCGAATCGGCCTTTTGCCCTGCCAGCGGATATCCTGAGAGAGGGATCCGGGACGGTCGGCGTGGATGCCGTTTTTCTAGCTGCGCTGCAGACTCTGCCTCTGTCCGCGACGGCGGTGCCGTCCTCAGGCAAGTCTTGGGCCAAATAGACTTGTAGCCTATCAGCACGACGAAGACACCGACGCCTTTGATAGGACCATGGCATGTACCCCACCGATCCTTCATTGACGGCCTCATGTCTCAGCATGCCAACTTGACGTCGTCCGTTCACTTTGCCGTCGCGTCGCACTCGATCTGTGCACCAGAAAGGTGTCACATCTCAATATTGACGACGTTTCGTACGGACGATGACCCCCGATGACGGGACCGTCGGTCTGCGTGTCACTGCTTGACACTAGTGAAGTTGCACCCACAATCGCGGATCGTGTCGCGGACGCCCGCGCTGCATCCATGTTTATGTTTATCCGATGCCTCGTCCATGATCAACGCACCATGCCAGCAAAACCTCTCGTTCCCGACTTCATGACTGGGTGCAGACAATTTTTTTCCTCTGTGGCGCTAACGCCGACGGTCGCATCACTGATTCACACTACGGGACATCAAAACGCCTCTGGCGCTCGTCTTATTGGCCCACGAGTGATAGCTCTTTGTCACCGCAGACCCGTTTTATCGGCACCGTGAGCTGTTTCGGCGATCGCGTCACCGCTGGAGTGCTCGAGAGCGGAATTTTTCTTTATCCATCACCAACGTGGGTCTGAGCACCGCTATCGATGGACCTCGGCCGTGTACTCGAGGATCACGTCGTGTTCTTCCGTTCACCGCGAGCGAACTAGATAGTCGGGCCCTTTCTGCAGCAGAGACTCGACCGTGCCACCGTTTCCTGTCCCAGTACGACGACGCCATCGCTTGTGGTGAGCGAGGTCTTTTCGCCTGCAGAACAAATTCCCGCGACAATTTTGACAAGGACACCGCGTCGATGATGATACACTACAAGGGATGTCGTCACCGTCCCCTGGTATGTGCATGGTCCCAATAGAAGCTCATCGCGTGCGTGCGCCCTCGCGATCTTGGAGCCTAAGGGGTTCTTCCGGGACCGCTCGCACAGCCGCCATCGGACACCAAGTTCTCCCCGAGTGCCTGCCGCGTCGAACGCTGACGTACAGTCAATGTGCTTGGAAGGGCGGGTAACAATGTTGGCATGATGCTCGACCTGCCGATCCCGGTGCCTTGGACGAGTCCTGCAGACCCATCAGCCGACGTGAAGTACACACACACATGGACTTGGCTGGATCTACCCTGCCAAGCTACCCACCCGTACGATCAAATCGGTCAGAGAGAGAGAGAGAGTCGATCGTGTGACCCGTAGTCGTGGGTGACAATGCCCGACATTCCACGTTCCCAACGTGGTATTGTTCAAAACATCTTCAGGCGAGAGGGCGACCTCTGAGAGTGGGAAATCAGAGCATGGATTCGTGCGAAAACAATCTTTGTCTTGGGCCAGGTCACATAATCGGCGACCATCGCATTCGTAGCTGTGACAGAATCGAAACCCATCACATAACTCGCCTATCACCGTGGCGTCTCTCTTTCCTCGGTAGAATTGAACTCCTTTTTTTTTTTTTTCTTGAGCACCCTCAGTACGTACTTCGGTACCCACTCTTCTCCGCAATGACGGAAACACGTGTTAGATACAATAGCGCGAGGTACCCATGATCTTTAACATGTAGATGGTAAACATACTGCTCTAAAAACGAATGAAAGATGTGTGAGTGTCCCTCATTAAAAAAAAAACAGCGACGTAAATAAACATCTATACATCCACTGAAAAAAAAAAAAAAAAGCATCAACACCGATCTGCCCCCTCAGCACAAGGCCGCCCGCACGGCGGAACGTCCTCAAGATACGACATGCGCTGGATCCCGATTTGGCTGGTGAGCGCAATGTTGTTTGACCGTAGCGACTCGCTGTCGCTGGGCAACGCGTGAGCGCATGCACGTGTGTTTCAGAGTCCTCTCGCCGTACATACCCTGCGTCAGACACATCGAGAGAATACAGCGATCTCACCGCTCTGGACGATACGATCGTGCTGAAATGTCATCGAGGTCAGTCGGTCCGCAAAAATCTGATGTCAGGAGCAGCGCAGGGGGATACCTGATAGTGGTGGCTACCGCACGCGCGTCAGCCATGTTTGTCTGACACAATCCCGTCGCTGGCTTACCTATATTGGAACTGAGACCATAAACGTCTGGAGTGCCATTCCCGTTAATTTATGCTGAAATTGAAAAGAAAGTGGACCTTACACATGTTGCAGAGCAGAGAAGAAACCTAAACAGGCGACGATTGAGCATCTAGTACGGAGCGGAGGAAATCAAGTCGGACCACTGGCGGAATATAAGCGATCCCGGAAATCGCGAAATACAAGATGCCTTGTGAACGCAAACGCCTCTTCAAAGGGGATTCAGATCGTTGGCTCGACAGTCCCACTACCGACAGGACAAGCACGATGAGGTCAAAAAAGGTGGCTTGGATAAATAGAATGAACACAACGTCGGTTTGGACGTCATAACGTCACTCACTGTACATGATGATGATACCGTTCATTTGCGGATAGCTGAGATAAACCTGACAAACGCCATTCACGCTGTTCGCGGAGATGGTAGTCACGTCTCAAGACAAGGCAATATGAGTTCAGAGGAAAGGCTGTAGATACGCACACCTACCAAACACCAACATGGCCCACTGTCCCAATGCAAAGAGCGATAGCAGAACGTGCACGAGGCGAGAATCCTTCCAAATGACCCATCTATGTCTAGTGTGAGATGTTGGACACCCGAGACGATCCGAACTTACGTGCGAATCAAGAAATTCATCGAAGAACTTCCTAGAGCAATGTCTGCCAACACCTATTGTGAACGAGTTCTCAACAAAACAGACTGGTCAGAGTGGCGGCAAGATGGCTCACTGCTACCGTCAACGAGCCAGCTGAATGTGCAGATAAGTTACCCATGGGATCGAGTGTGCGAACGAGACACACCCAGACAATCAATGCCACTTGAAAATTCGCTTACGCCGACTGCGCTGCACACAAGCATGAACACGGTGCCACCTGAATCGATGTCCATCTATGCTCACAGAACGACAAGGAAAAGTAAAAGGCATATCCGCCCGAGAATATAAGAGATCTTGATCGATTATTCCATGCCAAAGCAAACGAGATATAAATGCTGCTCACTATCGATGGACGAAAAGCTATTCGTCCACGTATGAGTGCGCGCTCGACATGAAACGAGTGCAAGTATTCCCACCTAGACCGCAACGTGAGCTCGATCGTTCCGCTTGGTGAAGAGGACAGTATACCCATATATTCCCAGCAGTAAAAAAACGATGTTCGCGTTCAGGGCCCCAAGGTCGGGTGGCAGAGGTGGGTTCTGCAGCTGCTCCATCCTTTCTTTCCTTCTTTCTTTTTTTTTTTTCTGGGTTTCGTCCAGCTGAAAGATACGGTCACCGCGAGCTACGGGGTACTCGCCACATCGACCTATTATAATAGACAGGTGCGCGTCCCGTTTATGAATCGTTCATGTTTCAGCCGAGTTTCAGGTCCGCCCGCTTTAGTTTCCTTTTTCCGCGATCAAACACGTACCAAGCTGGAGGCAGTGGTGGTTCTCCTGATGGGACAGACGGCTAGTCCTGAGCCGTCTGAATCGCGGGAACCACACCGGAGATCAAAATGCGGGGTGTCAGCCCCGAGGACACTAAATGTTTAGTCGCGAGACTATCAGACAGTCCAGTAACGCGACAGGGTAATAACGTTTGGATGTACGTGACGGCACCGTGACCGCCGTCGTCACGTTCGTTTCCTTCCGCGCGGAGGAATAATCTTCCTGTCAGGTCAGAGTCACGGTGGACAACGTGCTCAGCACGAGCTCTCCTGTGAGTGCGTATGTAGACACGCGCGATTGGAATCATAGCCAAAATGACAGTGTCGCATAGGCGATCAGGAGTACCACATGGCACACGTCAAGCGCTGTCACTAGGCGCTGTCGGCATGGAACGACCGAAATTCTTCTAGCCCTCCATTACTGTTTCTTTTTTTCTCGCACGAGATGCCCGAGAGGGAGGTGACCCACAGATGATACAGTGCGACGATGAATTTATACAAAACGTACGTCGCGACTGACAGAAAGTCTTGCAAGCTCCCCCCCCCCCCCGAGTCAGGCTGCACTGGATCTACTTATCATGCGAGCCCAGCTAGCAACCAAGTAAGTTCGAAACTTGCGTCAGTCCAGAGCCCAACCACGGTCTGTACTCACAACAGACCGAACACGCCCCGTCTGCGATGGGACATGGGAACAATCTTCTAACCCGCAAAGCAGGCAAGAGGTGCAGCCAATGGTTTACGAAGATGCTGAACTCTCTCTCATTCGTCGACGGGTTTCGAGTGCCCAAACTTGGGCATCCTTTTTTTTTTTTTTTTGGCGCGTCTGTGCCGCTTGCATGGACGGAGCGATGCCGTGACAATGCCGGTATGCAAATACATCTTCACTGCGATCAGACCTCTCCCGTCCGTCTATCGAAGCTGGACGAACGGTGTTCCAACTACGTTACTCAAATACGTGAGTCAGCTGGTGACGCGCGCGTTGCACTTGCACCAATCAGGAAAGGTTTCGATTCAGGGCATATAGACTTCCAGGAAGCTATTATGATACCCAAACCGCCGCAGCAGATACCCAAGCGTTCATCTCAGTTGGTGACACCGCAGGCCATTTGGCCCATCGGGTCTTCAAGCCCGAGGTCTGTCCCGCCCCCCGCGACGCCACCTTTCACCCCAAACACTCGCGCACAGCCAACTGATCCACATCGATCAGTGACAGTCGTAGTAGCGACAAGTCAGACGCTGCCTCAACTTAGATGGGATCCAGGCTGGGGTAACCCCGGCCGATGCGATGGTTGCAAGCCCACGTGGTGTCCCCAAGGCACATTGTTTGGTCGCCTAGCGCTGTTGCTTCCGAACGCACCCGTCTTTTGGGTGGTCCCAGTCCTACTATGTCCTTACCTCGAACGTGTCATTTCCCCAGGAGTCAGTGTTACGTTAGCACTCGCGTGCATGTCCGCTTCGTGAGTTACGCCTGCGATCTCAAACCTAGGAGACCAAGCGAGCCTGAACCAAGAGGAGAATACCCTCGAGTTTGATCCTGGTCCAAGGGATTGCTGCAAAGTGACCAACAGGATCATTTTGCGTGAAAAGCGTACGACACACTCTGCCAACGTCAGTGAATAAAGAGATGTAATGTAAACTTGGAGTTGACGCCCAACGCTGACTCACGTGCGAGAGGCTGTGCTTGAAGGATAAGGTTTCGAGGTCGCAAAACCAGATGCTGATGAGCCCTTGATCTTCTGGGATCACCCGAGCCTGTGCGAAGCCCGCCAAACACGAAGGACGTCTGATCGCACATGAACGAGAAGAGACTGCAAGCACGTCGCTCTATTATGACTAGAAAAATCAAGAGGTCGAACAAGCACTAGAAAAAAAAAAAAGAGAGGGAAGAGGATACGTCCATCGTACGACTAGACCAAGCCAGCTAAGCAGCGTCCCCCTCCTCGTCCACCTGCATCTTTTGTCGTTCCTCAGGGTCCAACCAGCTATCCTCGACTGTCGCCTTCACTCGCCGGACGTACTCCTTCATGTTCTCCCTGTACAGCTGCGCCGCCTCCGCATTCGCAGGGCTGTTCGGGTTCGGGTCGTGGAGCAGACTCTGGATGGACGTGAGGATCGCGGCGACGTCGTACGTGGGCGACCACCGGTTTTGGAGGATGTCGAGACAGAGCTCGCCGTTGGCGTATACGTTGGGGTGGAACATGCGTGAGAGGAATTTTACCGTGGGGGGTTTGTTGGGGTAGGATTCGTCGAACGTGAGCACAAGCTTGAACGTGCCGTCTTCGAAGGGCGTGTCGGCTGCTCGTGGGGACGGACGATGTGTCAACCGCGGTGCAGTGCAGAGGGGGGAAAAAACTCGCCAGGACCAAATATCACTGCGTTCCATACCATGATGTTGTCGGGACATGGGCTTCCAGAGACACCGCTGGGGGGGTCGCTCGACAATCGTTTAAAATCGCGAATGAGCCGTCGCCTGCAATTTGTGGACTGACAGACGCGTCGACTCAAACTGGGCCCACAGGAAGATGGGGAAACGTACCATGATTGAGCGGACAAGAAAGCTACAAGTACACAAATGATGCGGTCCAAGATCAAGTACGCCGCCACTTTGTCCCCACTGGCTGCATTTGTCAGCCACCCAAACCCTAACCCCATGTTGGGGGTTGCTGCAACTCAGACATGCTCCCGCTTGTTCAGCAGTCTCCCTTCCATCCCACCATCGACCATCACTACTTGGCCAGTTACATGACCAGACACCGACGACGACGACAACACCACGATCTGGTTCGCAACATCAAGCGGCGTCGCCACCGTCTTGAGCGGCGTCCTGTGAAGTTGGTGGTCAAGCGCCTGACTTTCGACGTAACGGCCGACCAGTCACCCACGTAGCAAGGGCTTGATAGACCACGTTGGAGTCTGCCAGTGCGCTCTCCGCCATTGGCGTTCTCACCCAACCCGGCGCAACCGAGTTCACCCTGCCCTTTGGCGCAATCTTGACGATCTCGTTCTTCAGCGTCATCGTCAACCCATACATCATCGCTTAAGGAACAGTCAGGTGAGCCCAGTGTGATATGGGCACCCACACACCGCTCTTCGTGGCGGAATAGTCGCCATGTCCTGCCTCGCCGTATTTACCAGATGTGCTTCCAATCAACACGATCGCAGCCTTTTCCTTGGCCTCTGGCGTTGCGCCCCGCAATCGCGATAGATATTCACGGCAGACCAAAAAAGACGAGGTGAGGTTCGTCGCGATGGTACGGTTCCATCGGTGGAGGGTCAAGTCCGCGACCGGGACGTCTTCCACGGGCCATATGCCGTGGTTCACGATGAGGACTTGCACAGGACCTGCATGCGCGATGGCCATGAACATGTTTGCGACAGACGTTTCGTCGGAGAGTTCGGCCTGGACAGCCTGAAGATTGGCATAGTCCTTCGAGAGGCCGTCGAGAGGCCCGTATTGGGTGTTGTAGTGCGCAGTCACCTCTGCGCCGAGCGCTGGTAGGTTCTCAGAGGGTATCACGAGGTGCACGCGCTGCGCGGACTCACAGCAGAAGAGCTTGGTGGTTTCTAGACCGATGCCCCCGCTTGCGCCTGTCGCCACATGCGTCGGCGAGGTTGATCGGGTGCGTCAGGACAAGCGATCGACAACACGCACCTGTAACGAGGACATGCACGCCCTTGAGTCCCAGGTCCATGGGGTGCTGTTTGATGCTGTGGAGGTGGTCGTGCGTGATGAAAAGGCTCGAGGCTGACAATCAGGCTCACGGTGCCTTGCGGCGTGCATGAAGATGGATCTAGACCATCAGCTGAGTGTGTGGTCGCTGGCCGGTTTCAGTGGCCTGGGAAGAGCCAGTCGGTGGGGAAATGAACGTGCTGCGGTCTGGCTGGGACCAGACTATTAGCCCCGTGCTGGTAGTCGGTCCAGACCACGCACTAGTCACTCGTGGGAACCACGCACAGCCGCCATGTCTTCCTCCATCGTCGACACCTCCGCGACGTCGCTCTACATCTCGCTCCTCTCCATCGCGTTCAACCCCACCGCATGGAACATCGTCGCCCGCAACGGTAGGCCCGCCTCTCGCACACGCTGCGTACCCAGGCTGAGCATGCGCGGGCGCAGAGTACAGGCACAAGACAATCACCCGTCTCTTTGGCGGCAACACACGCCATGGGTGCTACTTTCTCGCCGTGTTGATCTTTTCGTGTGGCATCCTGCGCGACCACCTGTGCGTGACGTCCCCCACCTGTGGTGCCCGACTCACGCAACACCGCACGCCCATAGGTACCAGCGCGCACTGGCCGACCAGCCCCACGTGCCGCTGCTCCCCGCACCCTACGCGACAGCGCTCCCCGTCGTCCTGTTCGCCGCCGGCCAAATTTTGGTCCTCACCTCGACGTACGCGCTGGGCATCACCGGGACCTTCCTCGGGGACTATTTCGGGATCCTGATGGACCACCGCGTGGAGGGGTTCCCCTTCAATGTGTTGAGGGACCCCATGTACGTCGGAAGCACGTTGTGTTTTGCCGCCACAGCGCTGTGGTGAGTCGTTTCCGTCGACGGGGTGTGCTTGCGTCGCGCTGAGACGGGTCGGCCCGTGCCTTTGCAGGTATGAAAGTCCAGCTGGTCTGTTGATCACGCTGTACGTGTATACCGTGTACATCATTGCGCTGCGCTTCGAGGGGTATGTCGTCCGTACGCCTGACTTCTGCTCATTGGTCACCAACACATTCACAGACCATTTACCGACATGATCTACTCCAAACGCGCGGAGAAAAAGGAGTGATTCTCCACGACCTCTTGGGCGGACCTGGTGACGTCTCTTAGAGTTCTCGCTGTCTGGCATCTGGATCTAGAATACCCTAATAGTCATTCTGGACGCTCTACGTGCTCACCCCAGTTTTACACGGATGGAGAGTGGACATCACTATGCTTGGTCTCCAGAAACCGCCTGGGGTTTCCTACTGCCCCCAATCAACCCGACGATCTCTTCATTGTCCGCATCCGCATCCACGTCCCTGAAACCGGCTGTCCCATTGTCCACGTCACACTCCGCTTCATCGAAGCGCGTCGTAAATGGGGTATGAGCTGTCCTGGAAGCGAGATGCGGGTAATACTGCCTATATGCAAAGTAAGCGACACCGAAACCGAGGGCAGACCCGGTGAGCACGTCTTCCCAATGGTCTGTCATATCAACTCGGGAGTGAGAACGGGACTCGACGACATGGAGTACAACGTACGTCTGTAATCCATAGTACGCGAGATCGCTACATAGCAGGCGAGTCCGAGAGGTGTAAGCGACAGCCACACCTTGCTCTGCACACAGGCGAGATCAACGCGCGATCTCGCAAGGGTCTGAAAGATGCATACCGTGTGTCCGCGGCCATCAAACAAACGAAGCTTGCCAGCGAGATAGAACGTGAGGAATCCAAGTCCGGCCCAGGACACTTTTAGTGGGGTGCCCTAGGTCAGCCACTTACGGGACGACGGGGTAGCGACGTACGGCTGGAATGACCGCTCGGGAAGCTTCGCCAGCCGTCCTCGAGGATGTGCTTCGACCTCTGGGTGCATATATCCACCGTTGAGAGTCCCCACAAGGGGTCCTCCGATCCGGCTACGGGTTGGCAGCGCGAGATGACATCTGTTGGGGGGGGGGGGATAAGTACAGCGCTGAGGTGCCATCTGGGTATGGGGGCACGCACCGGGACGCGGACGACCGACCGCGACTTTGACGACTTGTGTGATGGAGCCGGTAATGGTGATCGACAAGAACACTGAGCACCAAACGCCGTCAAGAGACGCGTCAAGGGGACATGGGAAAGGAAGAGAGCGCACGACCGAGGGTACTGTGATGCAAGTCCCACCAGGAACGGACGAACAACAAGTTGACCACGATCTGCACGGCCAGGGGGAGTACGCTGCTGAGGACCCAGAGTGCCTTGGTCTGGGGCACCCTGATGAGGAAGTGATATGACGATGACGAGGGTAACAACGCACGCTAACGCGTTGGTGGACTGCATAGCTAGAACGAAATGGGGAGGTTCCCTGCAACGCATCAACTTTGGAAGACGTGACTCACGGGTACCGCAAGCTGGGAGTACGTGTCAGGCCCCGAACAGGAAGCGGAGGAAGACGCACGAGAGATCCGTGAGGGAAAACTGTCTCTTGAACCCAGTGACATGGTTGGTGATATAGTACAAGATCCACCTGCGGACATGATCGAACGGGCGCACCGGGACTCACGAGCGGGGACGGTGCGTACCACAAGGCAAACGTGATGATCCTACGAGCGTGCGTGCGCTGTGAGATCTGTCGTGTGGGCCTTTGGTGTTCGCTCACCAGTCTGGGGCATACGACATGGCGACACGACGAAGACCGGGTCCCCTGCGAAACGGAATCATGGCGGGTCTGGTGTGGGAGGAAGAGGAGGAGGAGGAGGAGGAGGAGGAAGCGAGGTCGCCAAGCTCGATGTCGCCGTGCGTGTATATTTGACCGTGGGTGGCCATTATGATACCTTTGGTCACCGGACTAGAACTAAACTGGACGCTGCACTTTGTCGGTCTCGTCGCAGGCTCACACAGCGAATCAGGCCTGTATCGCTGGCACTGGCATTGACAGCCTCGATGATACCTGGCCTAGCTCAGTGGGGAGCTATACATGAATCACCCTGGGTGGTGAGTCCATCGCATCTATCCATGCTCACGTACGTCCCGGTCCACACATCTGGTCTGATACCATCACACATCCATCTGCGGTCTCTTGTGCCCCACAAGCACCCAATCGAATCACCGCACTCAGAACGACACCCTTTTTTTTGTCTGGCACGAATACCTCAATATTCCGGAACATCAACTAGAGAACGTGTCATCTCATCGATCAATGTTTGCCACGAGGCCCACGCATGCTCCCCCACCAGAGCATCTTTGCTCTGAGGTCCGACCCGCGTTCTTCAGGTTTGCACTCGACTCATGCACACGATCAAGCAGAAACCTTGCCATGCAAATACGGTCGATAGGCGTTCTTATCCGCTTCGTGGGTGCCATCACGTCCCTTCTGCTCCCCCTTTTTTTTCGGTGTGAATGCAAAGATTATCGGTGGGATCGTTCGCACAAAGACAGAGTCACCGAAGAACCCTGCGAAGAGACCAATTATCACATGCACTCCCAGGCAGGCCGCGAGCCGGAGAAGCAAGCCTGAACATTGACGGCAAAGCGGGACACAAACCCTGTCATATACTCGGGCCGTCAATATCGACCAACCAGTGATCGGCCCAAACGTGGACTCGGATGCAACAACACAATGGCCAGGGAGACGTCCCCCTTAGAATTCACTATGACCGTGTTCCCCGCCCAGACTCGCTTGTAATCCATCGCAAGTAGGCCGATTGCTACTGGCGTTAGCAAGAACGCACCAAATAGCTCTCTGAGGCGTGGAACAGACCACCGTCTGCGTGCCTCTCCGTCCACAGGCACCGCAGGTGCAAATGCAGAGTGGCACGTCAGTGCTAACCCCCCCACATGCCCAAGGACCAGAGACGATTGGACGGCTTGTCGGCAGGGTGGAGCTTCGGTCATGAGACGATCCCCAAAAATACTTTCTCAAAACCAAGATGTCTCGACCAATACATGATGCAAGTTTGAGCACCTCGAGACAGAGTGTACGTTGCCGAGATCCTCTGATCCGAGTGAATAGCATGCTCCGACTGTTATTGAAGTGGTCCATGACTAAACCAATCACAAAACGGGACACTCACCACTGTGGTTGATCCCACAACACGCGAGTCAGTCCGTGGCACCCGATTTACAACACAACATCCACCCCGGTAACGTGAACGAGACTGTAGCTCTCCCTGTGTCTAGATGATGCTGACAGACTGTCAACCAAAGATGGCAGCTAGAAAAAATACGCGTACCATTACTCGAACGTCCCCAACAAAGGGTGTGGATCCATCGTTCACTTTCTGCATCTGGTAGGAAATTAGCTGTGATAGTTTACCGTCACATGAAAGACACACCGCGCTAGCTTCCTTTGGATCGGTGGTACCTTGTTTGCCATGGGAGGCGTCCCCGGGGGTGTTTTGCGCAGGCATGGAAACCACGGCTTTGGCCTGTGGTTTACGCTGCGATGCGTGACAAGTGAGTGGACAGAATATAGAGTAATCTCGTACCTTTGTCTTCACAGTGGATCTCGAGACCGCTCGCTACGATAACGTTAGACTTGTGACACCATTTGTTCCTCGAGAGCACTCACGCGCTCACGTTTACCTTCAGCCATGGTCGAAGGGCCCTTGTTCACCCTCGGTGTCTGGGAACGAAGTTTAGGATCAGCGGGACTAGTTCGATACGACTGCCTGGACAGCCGATTAGGCTTATCCGACAACGAGTCCTCGTTACTCTTCTTTGTCCTCGTTCGTAGCCAATTTTTAAACCTGGAGGAGCGCTGAGGCGACTTGGCAGGAGTGGGAGGTTCGGTTGAAGATATCTCTGGAGGGGAGACCACTGGACGAGCATCCGATGACGGTGTTATATCATAAGATGATCCAGGCGGCGGTGCCTCACGCTCAGGAGCACGGGTAGAGGTAGCCGGGGAGGGTGGCTCCGGCAGGGTCAATATAGAGACAAGTAAATTTGCTAAAACGAACCAACCTCATCATAGTCGAATATGGGAGCGGGTGGACTCGACGGCAATTCAGCCTATACGATCATGAGAAGTCGCGTCAAACGGAAAATAATCGCATACGTCGAGGTCACTTTCGTCGTCTTTTTTGTTCGACTCTGACTCGACTATGCCAGATTCATTAGGTCCTTCCTGAGGTGCGTACAGTATGGAGTTAGTCTGATATGTACGGTGAGAATGATCCAGTCTCACCTGAGTGGTGTAGAGTGAATTGTCGTTATGGTTGGCCGAAGTCAAAGGGGATGGAGCGTGTCAATGGAAATTACCAGAAGAGTTGTTGAAATAACCAGGTACCTACAATGATATGAGGCACACTTTCGACGATGATCCTCCCTTCCTTCCCTGCGACAGCAATAAAGCGGTCGTCTGGTGAGAGTGCAATTGAATATATCTCCTCAGGATGTTGCATGTGGCCGAGTTGGGTGTATGTCGCTGCGTCCCAGAACGATACAATACGGTTTGAGGAGTATGTAATGAATTTCCCGTGATTTAGTAGGGCAATACACGAGTCTTCATTGGTATCGGGAATCGGCCATTCTGAAACTGGAGACCCTGTAGATACATCCACTCGTGTGAGCTTGCTGTCGCATATGACGAGCAGGTCATCGTCGGACCAAAGGAGACCAGTGTTACGCCACGGGATGATCTTTATATTGATGTCCGCTAGCAAGTGTCCACTACTGCTTTCGTAGACTCGCACGGTCTCTGAGTAAGTGCCTGTCGCGATCCGATCTCCTTGCGGCGAGTATTTCGCCGCCAAAACCCAGTTATCGTGTTGGAGTGTGAGTACTCGTTTGCGCGGTGCGACCTCCCAGATAGTGGCCGTTTTGTTGTCCGATGCGACGACGAAACGGGTGCAGTCTGGCGAGAAATCCAGGCCGTTCACCTCTAAGCTACCATCAAGTTCCTGTTCCTTGAGTTCCAAGACTTTTTGTTGTGTCTGTATGTCCCAGACATGCACACCGCCCCGCATTGTCCCCGCCGCGACCCACTTACCATCACTGGATACCGCGAGACAAAGAACAGTATTGCTCGTTTGCATCGTTGCCGCTTGCCTCCCGTCTTCTACTCGCCACACCTGAACCCCACCTCCATCTGAGACGTGACCACCGCTCAAGAGATGCTTGCCATCCATTGAAAAGGTCACCGAGTATAGACGGTTACCAAAGTTGATTTCAACTGGCTCACGGCGTTCTTGTACAATAATTAGCACCATGTGTGCAGTGTCCTGTCAGTACGCACCGGCCATTGTCGACAACGTAGTCATAGTGACATGAAATCTGGCAGCGGAATGGTGGGACCGTGGCAGTCAACGAACAAGGCGTGGCTTCTCGCATCATACGCAGGTCGCTCTTTCTTGATATGGGCCGGGGCGCCTCGTGTTTTCGGCGCTCGTGCAGGGTCACCAACAAGGAATCGTTCCAAGGTTCCATCTCACCACCAGCATGGCCGAAAAATGGTTCTTCGTAGCATGCCATGCTTGGTACCTGGGGTCCATTTCCCGATTATGACTTTCACTCCTCAACATCCACGTAGCCACACTTTCTCGATCGCGTCCAATTCACCCATTCACGACTGGTGTGAGTCGATCGCCCTCGAGAAGAGGGGCATTGACCTCGAATCATGGCGCTGTCTTCGGCTCGTTTCAACATCCTTGTCACCTGATTTCTGTGCACCTTCTTCGAAAAGACGTCCGACAGTCATTAGCACATCAACATCAGGCAGAAACCTTGTTGGTCATCTCACGTAGAATCGTGTCTGTGTTCCTGTCCGTCTTTACCCGGGTGTGGAGGATAATAGCCTCACAGGGCGGCCAGTGGCAAGTTCAAAACATTTCACGCAACTAGAACGATATATGCAGTCGAGCCATATCCCTCGTCCGAGATGAGACACAAATTGGAAAGTATCGAATACCTGGTCGCATGTACGTTAGGGTCCACACGGAACAGCACGTCACACATACGCAAACCAGCACCTCGAAGGACGCAGCGTATCTTGGCAAAGTTCTCACCTAGCCTGATCGAGTAGATCACCACGGGGGTTCACCTAGTTGTTGATCACCTGGATCAATCCGCCGTACATGATTTAAAACACAACATCCACTCGGGTAACGTGAGCGAAATCGTAGCTCTTCCTGTCCCTAGATGATGCTAATCGGCTGTCAGTCCGAAATTTCAGCTGAAGGGAAGCACGCGTACCATTACGCTAACGTTCCCGACGTCAGGCGCAGATGCGTCGTTCACTTGCTGCGTCTAGCAGGAATTTAGCTGTCACGTCTAATGTCACTCGAAAAACATACCGTGCTCGCTTCCTTCGGATCAGCAGCACCCTGTTCGCTATGGGAGGCATCCATGGAGGTTTCCTTGTTCGGACGCGGGGAAGTTACCGCCTTGGTAGGTGGTTTACGCTGTTGTATGCAATGAGTGACTGCGAAGAAACTCGAGGGAGAACGAACCTTTGGCTTCACAGTGGATCTTGAAACCGCTCGCTATGATGACATGAGATGCGTGACATCCATTTGTCTATCAGGAGCACTCACACGCTCACGTTTACCCTCGGCCATGATCGAAGGTCCCTTGTTTACTCCTGTTGGTGACTGAGAACAGGAATTGGGAGTAGCTGGACTGGAGCGGTGAGACTGGCTGGAACCGAGCTTATCTGATCCCGGGTCTTCGTTACTTTTCTTTGTTCTTGCGAGAAGCCATCTTCTAAACAGTGACGAGCGCTGAGGCGATTTGGAAGGAAGGAGATGTTCTTTTGGAAATGTCTCCGAAGGGGGCTCCACTGGATGGACATCCAATGATGGTGGTACATCACCAGCTGATCCAGGTGGAGGTAACTCGCGCTGCAGAGCATGGGTAGAGGTTGCCGGAGATGGAGGCTTCCAGCGGCGTCAATGCGAAAACAGGAATTGAGTGTGGTATTAACCTACTTCATCATAATCGAACAGTGGAGCCGCTGTGGTTGATGGCAGTACGTCCTATTCTATCGTAAGACCTAGCATTGAAGAGGAAACAGAAACATACGTCTAGATCACTTGCACCGTTCTTTGACTCGGATTCGACTATACCGGATTTACCTGGTTCTTCCTACGGTGCAGCGTCAATGCGACACATATGGTGGAGAGTAATCAAATCTTACCGAGGTGGATTCAGGTGGGTTGCCTGTCGAGATTGAAGGTTGCTCGTCTTGTCCTTTGTCTCCGGTAGATGCCTACCATGATGCATCAACAGGAATTGAATCATCTAAATAGTCACGATGCTTACAGAGATGTGCGCCAGACTTTTCACGACGATTTTACCGGCCTTCCCGCCAATTGCAATAAAGTGGTCGTCTGGTGAGAGTGTAATAGAATGAATATCTTCAGAGTGTAGGATGCTATCAAGCTCGGTGTGTGTCGCTGCGTCCAACAATGATACAGTGTGCTTTGTAGAGTATGCAATAAATTTCCCATGTTTCGGCAGGGCAATACACGAGTGTATGTTGGTGTCAAGGGCTGGCCACTTTGAAACCACTGAGCCTGTGGATGCCTCGACTTCTCTGATTTGGCTGTGGGATATGACCGTAACGAGGTGGTTTTTGGACCAGAGGAGACCGGTGTTGTAATACTGGGTGACGTTTACGGAGTCGATGTCCATAAGCAAGCTACCGTCGCCGCTGTCATAGATTCGAACGGAAAACATGGTGCCCGTCGCAATTCTATCCCCCTGCGGCGAGTACTTTGCTGCTCTTACGATATACTTGTGGGAGAGTATTCGAACTTGTTTGCGCGTTTCAATGTCCCAGACGGCGGCCGTATTGTTGTCCGATCCTGCTACGAGATGAGTCGAGTCCGGCGAGAAATCAACACCGTTGACCTCCAAGCCATCCTTCTTGTGCTCGAAGACTTTTTCGTGCGTCTCTGCGTCCCAGACAAATAGCCCGCCCGAGTTTGTCCCCGCTGCTATCCACCTGCCGTCTCTGGACACCGCAAGACAGCGGACGACGCCACTCGTTGCCATCGTTGCCGTCGATTTCCTGTCTTCCACTTGCCACACTTGAACTCCTTTTTCCCCACCGCTCAGGAGATGTCTGCCACTCGTTGAAAAGGCTACTGAAAACGTCTTGTCATCGACGTTGATTTCAATCGAGCCATGGTCTTGTCCAGTTGAATCAGCGCCGACTCATCCTTCATCTTTTCAGTACGCACCGGTCATTGCCAGCGACAAGACAAAAGCAGGAGTATCAGCGACACAACGAAGCAGAGTAACAGTGGAGGTCAACGGACAAGACACGCGCTGCTCTTTCTCGATATGGGCTCGGCAACGCAGGTTTTTTCAGCGCTTGTGCATCATTTCCAACAAGGAGTCGCTCCGAGGCTCTGCGTCTCTACCAACAATCAGAAAAGGCCGAAAAGTCGCTGCAGATGCGGCTGCAACTTGACTCTACTTTCTCCTGCACACTTTTTTTTTTATACCCTTTGGCGTCCATATGGACGACATACTTCTTCCCGTGTCCCACTCACAAGCAAGGTGCTCAAGCCTGCAAGGCAGCAGTCGTGCATTCTTCAGCATTGGTCGCATACGGCCATTCGCTGACATCCTATTGTTAGCACTGCGACGATGGACCTATCGACGTTTCCTGGGCAATGCGGCTTTCGGAATCCTAGAGCTAATCGAGTGTTCCAAACGACTTATCAGCCGAGCCTCTGGCCTGTTCTTCCTCCTGCTTATTGTGCTGTAAGGGTGTATTTCATCTCGCGGTGGTCAAATGACAGCTGTTCTGCGAGTTGTCGCGCGATCGCTGTTCCTCATTACTGAATCCGTGACACTTGCCATCCACCTTCCCCACAAGGACTGGCGATCTGGGCGACGCGTCGTTCTCGCTTGAAAATAATACGTCCAAATCACCGATTGAAGGCCGGTCTGACTGCATCCAGGTAACGGACCCCCGCAAGGCTCGCCGTTTGTGTCAGCTTGTGTTGATGAAGGCGCTCAAATACGAGCAAGCGAACGTGAGCACAAGCATATCTTGAGAAATGCATTGCAGACATGTGGAATCTCTCGTGGCCGACTGTTGGTGAGCGAGCACAAGGGAGAACTAATTATCTCCAGGGGGTGTGTGAGAGATATCGATCATGTGCATGACTACTAGTGGTTTATCACGTTGGGAATCCGACGAGGGCAGACGTATAGTAGCAGTGGATGAGCTGGGCAAGGATGTCTGGATGGCAATCTCGGTTGTGAGAGTCCCAGAAAACAATCGTCATCGTTGTGTCGCACAGAGGGCTACAATGATGGCTACCATCTCAGGTAGTAAAATGTCGGGGTATCTTGGCAATGCACCATCACATGTATGTTGGGAGGCTAGTCTGAGTGAAAGAGCACATCAAATCGACACGTGTGGATGAGAAAGAGACGCAACGACTAATCAGGGAGATCATGAACTGATACAAGCAGGAGATGATAGTCTCACAACATCACGGTTGATGCCAATATACAATTAGCCTGAATAAATCCATGGTACTGGACTTGAAACACAAATATCCAGGGAGCGAAAATCGTAGCTTTTCCCACTCTGAAGTGATGCTGTTTGATTGTGAGCCCAAAACGTTGACTAGGGGGGAGTACATGCACCTTTATGCGAACGCTCCCAGTGGCAAGCACAGATTCATTGTTCACTTGCTGCATCCAGAAGAATCAGCCGTCAGAATTTACCATTGCCTGAAAGACACACAATGCTTGCTTCCCTTGGATTTGCGGTGCCATTCCCACTACGGGAGGGGTCATCAGCACATCGCACAGACAAGTGTGACCGCAGAAATGGTCAGGTACCATATTACACTGTTTCAAGAGACTGGGAACAATGCACCGTCAAATGTATGTCAGGAAGTACACCTCAGTAGTTGGCTAAGCAGATCACCAATATATACAACCACGAAGTAAATGTCGTAGTAGTACCTATACCAGTCACCTGAATCAATCCGCGACAGCCGACTTACAACACACCATCCACTCGGGTAGCGTGAACGCGACTGTGGCTCTTCCTGTTCCTAGATGATGCTAGTCAACTGTTAGTTCAAGGTGTCAGCTAAATGGAAGCACACGCACCGTTACGTGAAGGTCCCCGATGAATGGTGCAGATCCATCGTTCACTTGCAGCGTCTAGTCTAAATCAGTTGTCGTAGCTTATGATCATCCGGAAGACATACAGCGTTCGCTTCCTTTGGATCTGCATCATCCTGTGTCCAATGGGGAGCATTCCCAGAGGTATCCCTTGGAGGGGGGGAAACCACAGTCTTGGCCAGTGGTTTACGCTGCGACATGTAATGAGTGACAGCAAATAATCTCGAGGCACAACGAACCTGTGGCTTCACAGTGGACCTTGAAACTGCTCGCTATGACTGATATAGACGCGCGACATCCACAGAGTATATAAAGTGCACTTACGCGCTCACGTCTAGCCTCAGCAATGGTTGAAGGACCCTTGTTGACTCTCGTCGTAGGTGAGTGGGAACGAGGTTGGGAAATAGAAGGACCGGAATGGTTCGACTGTTTGGAATCGGGCTTATTCGATACCGGATCCTTATTGCCTTTCCTTATCCTTACGTGTAGCCACCTTTTATGAATTGACAAGTGCTGAGACGACTGGGCAGCATATAAATGTTTCTCTGGAAGTGACGTTGGAGAGGAGGCAACTGGTTGGACATCTAATGTCCGTGGCATATCACGAGATGGGGCAGGTAACTGTTTCTCAAGCTCAGGAGCGTGGGCAGAGGTTGCCGGGGATGGAGGCTACCAACAGTGTCAATGCAAGAATGGTAAAGGAATGCTATAATAACCTACTTCATCATAGTCGAATAATGGAGCCGGCGTGGTTGATGGCAGCTCGACCTATTGCGCAATCATGAGAAGTTGCTTTGAAAAGGGAAACGGGCGCATACGTCGAGGTCGCTTCCGCCGCCTTCGTTCTTTGACACGGGCTCATCCATACCGGACTTTTCAGGTTCTGCCTGGGTGCATATAGAATGTTGTCAGTCCGCTGCGTATTATGAAAGAGCCGTCAAATCCCACCAGAATGGGGCCGGGTGGATTGTCGTCGTGGTCTTCCGAAGCCAATGGCCGGTTGTCTTGTCGTCGCTCGTCGGATTCTACAATACCCGATTTTTCAGGTTCTTGCTAGTATATATATGGAGTCAGTCCGACGCATACAGTAAAAGGGTAAATCTTACCAGGGTGGAGCTGGGTGGATTGCTGTTGTCTGCAGAGATTGAAGGCTGCTCGTCTCGTCTGTCTATTCCACTGGATGTCTAACACGACGCATCAGGAGGAATTTGATGTTTAAATAGGCGTAGCACTTACAGCAATGTGTGCCAGACTTTCAATGATAATTTCTCCCTTCTGCTCACCAATTGCGATAAAGCGATCGTCCGGTGAGACTGCAACCGAACATATGTCTTGAGTGCGTTGGATGACTCCGAGCTCAGTGTGCGTCTCCAGGTCCCAAAGCGTTAAAGCACACTTTGTGGAGCATGCGACGAATTTTCCGTGCTTCGGGATGGCGATACATGAGTAATCATCGGTGTTGGGAACTGGCCTCGGAGAGGCCGCCAGTCCTGTGGATGTTCCAATTTGCCCAAATCTCCTTCCAGATATGACGAGGAGGTCGTCGTCGTCGTGGAACCAAAGGAGGCCAGTGTTGTAGAACGGGGTGACTCCTACGCTGATGTCCACGAGCAAGCGGCCATCGTTGCTGTCGTGTATGCGTACGAGATTAATGGTGGCCGTTGCGATGCGGTCACCCTGCCGCGAGTATTTCGCTGCCCTCACGGCACGCTGATGCAGGAGTAGTTGTACTTGTGTGCGCGTTTCAACGTCCCAGATGGAGGCTATTCCATTGTCTGACGCTGAGACGAGTCGAGTCGAGTCCGGCGAAAAGTCGACGCCGTTCACCTCTGAGACGTTCTTTTTGCGCTCCAAGACTTGTTCCTGTGTGTTTGCATCCCAGACGAACATTTCGCCCCCGTTCGTTCCCCCCGCAACCCAGCGGCCATTGTTGGATATGGCGAGGCAGAGAACGGCGTTGCTCGTCTTTATTGTTGCCGTTCGTTTTGCGTCTTCCACTCGCCACACCTGGATCCCCTCTTCACCACCGCTCAAAAGATACTCGCCATACCTCGAAAACGCCAATACATACAGCCTGCTACCAAAGTTGATCTCTGTCGCACTACGGTGTTCTTGTCCAACAATCAGCATCGCACGCGCTGCATCTCGTCGGTACTCACCGCTCATCGTCGAATCCGCCAGCGTAGCAAGTGGTGAGAGCCACGACCCAAGGCACGGATCCCCATTATGTACACGCCTCGTGCCTTTGGCGCTTGTGCAATGTCCCTGACAAGTCTGTTAGAAATCCACCAGGCCGAGCTACGCTCAGTCGAGGACAGTAAGCAATAGTTTACATGAGATAATCAGCTGTTTGGATTACACTAGCTGTTGAAGGACAACAGATTTGAACCGACGGAATCGTTCGAGGGATTGACATTATACAGCGACGGATTCGCTCACATACAGACCTGATACAAATTTCAAGGAATATACTAAATGAGCCGGTCACTGCGCCGTCGTAGCCGCCACCCTGCCCCAAAACCTGTTAGGCGTGCACGCAAATGCGTCACCAATCACTTCGACGAACTGAGGCGGGAACGTGGACGTACGCGCATCGTTCTGGCAAGGTCGGATCGGTCGTGGTGGGCGTAACTACTGGCACGCCCGCGTCTGTACGATTAAATAGCATCTCCGTCTTCCAGATGGAGTACTTATCCCAGTGAGGGGTGATGTTGCTCGAATCAAATTTGGTATTGACGTCGTAGAATTTGGCGACGGACATGAAAGACTGGGAGAAGGCGGTGATGAATTGGGCGTCGTGATAGGGTGGAGGATCACTTGGGCTAAGACGACGGCGTACGACCCCAGATGAGAACAGGAAGAACACGAACATGGTACAAACCTATAAAAGTAGTATATTCCGTCCTCGCCGTGGTATGCGGGTGGGATCGCAAAGAGGCCCTAAGACGCTCGCATCAAGTACAGTGACCAGCATACGAATCTCGAACAGACCTTCCACGAACGACCAGCGAATGCGTTAAGCAAGTAGTAGGTCGGACAAACGAAGACGGCTACAAAGAAACCAAGTGATCGAATCCCTCGTGTTTCTGTTGCTTCACTTACAATCCCCCATCATGGCGATAGCCTGTTCGAGTGCCGTTCCATAGTTTCCATAGACGCATACAGCTTCTTGTACTTGGACAGATGTCATATCTGGAAAAAGTCGAGAGACATAGTCGGTGATCGCCAGCGTCTCGTTCGCGTCAACGAATACATTTCCCTCGTTCTTGTTGGTTACGGCGAGCAATACATTCTCGTGAAACGTCAACCAACCAGACGTGTAGTGAAAGTTGTCACATACTCCGTTCACCTGCCCTTTGGCAAGAGTGACGCTTGGACGCTCGAGGATGAATGTGCCATCTACTACAGGCACAAAGGCAAACGTGCCATAGAAAGCAGAATTGACGAGATCCTCGTTTGCCGTCTGTAACGTGTCTGCTTCCACGGATTGTAGACACGTGAACGTGTTCGCACTGGATGCGCATCTGCACGCGAGTCATCGCACGGTCAAGAGGTAATGTGACGGCCTACCCAGTCATAGCGGTAACTTCGCTGTATAACAACTAAGCTCAATCAATTCGCGGGCACACCTCCAAATGAGAACAAAGATGCAGCACCTACCTGAGGCACCCGATCGTTGTAGTAATACTGTGAAGGTAAAAACATGGAGCTGACCATTGCAGCATGAAAAAGCGACTGCTGAGTGTTGCCTCCATTGGCAACGATATGCTGCAGCACAGAGCCGGCACCAGCGGATTCGCCCCATATCGTGACATGGTTTCTGTCACCGCCGAATAGTCCAATCTAACACAGGCTCATAAGTGTGGGTAGGATGGATGCACTCAACAATCCTCACGTGATCCTGGATCCACTGCAGTGCAAAGGCTTGATCAACTGATGATGGGGGACACTGTTAGTACGGTCCAGGAGGATAACGATTTCTTTTCTCACGAAGACCGGCGTTCAGAGCGCCTTGATTTTTAATCTCGTTGCCAGAGAGGAAACCTAATTCAAGAATCAGATTGACTGACGAGGTAATATCAATGCCCGAGGCAAAGAGCATACCGAATGCGCCCAGACGGTACTGAATGACAACGACGAGGACGGTGTTCAAGGAATCAGCGACGAGTTCGGCACCATTGAACCCGGCCGCATATCCAGCCACGTAGCTACACTCGGAAATCAGATACCCGTGTAGCGATTTGCGGGTCAACCGCGCACCCTCCACCGTGGATCCAGACCAACACAGGTAGTTCACCAGTGGTGACTGGTTCTACGGGGATTGTTCCAGGAGTGAAGACGCTGATGACGGAACCAAAACCAAAGTCATATCCGAGTTCACAGTGACGTTGGACTCTCCTACTACTCACTTGAGGAACAGGCAGTCCTCAGAGGCAACCGGCATCGTGATCTGTCGTTTGTTGTGTCCGTACGGTGAGACTTGCGATGACAAGTTCTTGCCGAACGAAGCTTGATAGCACATGTTGGGGTTCTGCGTTGCAGGTTGTACTCCGGACTCCTGGGCTGGTGCTTGAGGTGCTTGAAACCTCAGATTTCCTAGTGAGCGAAAAGTTTATCAGACAGGAACAGTACGCATGATCGGGCGTGTATTGCACTTACCGACAGGGGGAGCAGCGTAGCGGATGCCCAGGAAATTGGTGATGTTTGCTTGTGCATCATAGTACCCTCGGTATTGTGCGTAACCAAGATCCACGACTGGCGCTGTGGCATTCACGTTCGTGGCCGTCGCAGTATTGGTCCATGGAGTCAGAGAGATGAAGGACAACATAACCCAGGAAAGAACCATCTCGACGACACCCAGGAGGGCATCGATTCAAATAGGTTTTATACCCGAGTGTTGTAGCGCATCAGGGTGGTCTTGAAATCTTCCATGTCCCAGGAACGATGAGGATTCCGGAAGAACTCTACATTTTGGAGATTAGCCGGGAATTGGGTATGTAAGTGATATAGGCGCCTTCGCGGACCCCTGTAAGTTACAAGCTGTTTGTTATCTGCGACGTATTCAGCAAGCTTTCATCGCAAGGTGCCCACCTCAGTAGGTTATGAGCCACACGACAGAATGACAGAATTAGAGTCCTGGCCGTTCGGACGACTGAGGCCGCGAGGGAGTAAGGCCAAGTTTGTCTATGTGCGATGGGAATAAGAGGTCTGTTTCAGGAAGCGAAAACAGGTAGAAATCAAGGGAGAATATGATCAATTCGAGTGGCAGAAGCGTGTGGTATCGCCGTACAATCTAAGCGTTCTCATGAAACCCGGGGGCGGTAGAAGGTTGGGCGGCGATGTTATTGCGTACAACAACCGCGCTCCGGGGCGTTCAGACGGACACCTAGGAATGGCATTGTTGTTTTCTGGCATTCTACTTGGACATGTTCATTCTTCTTTCCACGTTTCTACGCTATCGATTCCACTTCTGTAAATCAGGCAACCGCTCAAGACTCACCGGACCTAGAGTGCCCAATTGCTTCCCCGCTCGCTGTTGCTTCACAATCTGTCGCTCGGAATGCGGTCCCTAAGTCCAGACCAGCCTAGAAGTTAGCTAGTTTCGCCCCTCGCGTCCAGGTCACTGGCGCACCGTCCGACGTGTTGGTGGGGCCACCAGACTACCGACGCATCACCTGAACCCTGAGCAGGTTCAAATCAGCTGAAGCAACGTACCTCGTGTGATCTGCACGACGAGCACAACGTATCTGGAGGACTGACCAGGACGAATGCCACCAGCTAGTATGTATGGACTATCAAGCGACCAAGATCGTCGAGCATACATCCCGTCTTCCTCGGCTCTATTGATACCATCGCATTATCCAGGTGTAAGTTGGCAAGTTGCAAAGTCGTGTTCCACCTTTCCTCACGACTTTTGTGAGACCTAGTTGAAGAGTCACTAATCGATATCCAGTGAGCACTTCGCCACGCCATCGAATCCCAAAAAATGTCCAAAAAATTAACATTCTGTGACAATTGCTCACAAACGGGTCTGTCAACCTGCGTACGACCAAACATTCAAAAGTCCAAGATTGACCCCTGATCACTGTGCAGTCGTAGACGTCACACTGCTCCAAAACCTGCAGGTCGTAGAATGTTTGTATTCACTTTTGATAAAACAACGGAGGAAAGCGGACGTACGCGCATCGCTCCGGTAACGTCGGGTCAGTCGTGATGGGCTTGACCAGTGGTGCCCCTGCTTCCGTGCGGTTAAATAACATCTCCGTCTCTCCGAAATAGTATTTATTCCAGTACGGAGTGATGTTGCTTGGATCGAGTTTGGAGTTGACATCGTAGAACTTGGCGAGAGACATAAAAGACTGGGAAAATGCGGTGATGAATTGGATATTATCGTATGGAGGGGGTGTGCTTGGGCTAGCATAGAATGTCAGATGAGAACACCGTAATGAAAGAGTGAGGACGGAGGCGCACCTATAAAAATAATATATGCCGTCTTGACCATGGTATGCGGGTGGGATCGCGAAGAGACCCTAAGATGGTTCCATCAAGCAGTGTTGGGCGCACAAAGCTTGGGAGACTGACCTTCCATGAACGACCAGTGAATGTATCAAGCAAGTAGTAGGTCGGGCAAACGAAGATAGCTATAACAAAAATTTTGAACAAGCAATCAAGTTCTCCGCACTGCTTCAAAACTCAAGTTGTGTGACTTACAATCGCCCATAACTGCGATCGCCTGGTCGAGCGCCGTCCCGTAATCCTCATAGACGCATGCCGCGTCTTGGACTTGGTCAGAGGTCATGTCCGGGAAAAGTCGAGAGACGTATTCGGTGATTGTCAACGTCTCGTTTGTATTGACAAATATATTTCCCTCATTCTGGTTGTTTATGGCAAGCAGCACTTGCTTTTGGAACGTTAACTAGATAGATGTGTAGTGAAAGTAGCGACGTACTCCGTTCACCTGACCCTTGGCGAGAGTGACGCTTGGTCGCTCGATGATGAACGTGCCATCAACAACAGGAACAAAGACGAATGTGCCGTAGAAAGCGGAGAGAGAGATATTATTGTTCGCAGTCTGGAGCGTGTCTGCATCCACGGACTGTAGACACGTGAACGTATCAGGACTCGACGCACATCTATACAGGAGTTACTGCGCAGCCAAGTAGGACTGACATGATTGCTTACCCAGTTATGGTGGTAACTTGGTTATACAACGACTAATATCATTCAGCTCGCAGGCTAGCCGCTAAATAAGAACGAAGCGGCAACACTCACCTCAGGCAGCCGATCATTGTAGTTATACTGAGAAGGCAGGAACGTGGAACTGGTCATTGCAGCATGGAAAAGGGGCGGTTGAGTGTTGCCTCCGTTGGCAACAATATGCTGCAGAACGGAGCCAGCACCAGCGGATTCACCCCATATCGTGACGTGGTTTTTGTCCCCACCAAACTCTCCGATCTAATATAGACTCGTCAGTATGAGGAGGACGGAGATGCTCGATGAACCCCACGTGATCCTGTACCCATTGTAGTGCAAACCTTTGATCAACTGGTCATAGGAGATCCTGTCAGTCGGATCAGGATGGAGACACAATTACACCTTTTCTCACGGAGGCCAGCGTTTAGAGCACCTCGAGCTTTGATTTCCTCGCTTGAGAGGAAACCTGATTCAAGAGTCAGACGAGTCGTGTCAGTTTTCGAGGCAGAAACATACCGAATGCACCCAAGCGATATTGGATGACGACGACAACCATAGTATTCAGGGAATCGGCGACGAGCAATGCGCCATCGTACATGGCCGCGTATCCAGACACATAGCTAATCTTTGAAATCAGACACGCTTGCAGAGTATACAGATCTGCTGCATACCCTCCACCATGGATCCAAATCAGCACAGGTAGTCCGCCGGTGGTGACTGGTTCCGCCGGCATTATTCCAGGAACGAAGACACTGGAGGGGACCAAGGTCATACCAAGTCCGCAGTTGTGTGGGACTGCCTACCCACTTGAGGAACAAGCAATCCTCCGACGTAGCCGGCGTTGTGCTCTGTCGTTTGTTGTGTCCATATGGCGAAACTTGCGAGGCAGTCGTGTTGGAACCGAACGATGTTTGATAGCACATGTCAGGATTCTGCGTCGCGGGTTGTACACCAGACTGGGGGACAGGTGCCTGGGGTGGCTGAAACCTCAGGTTTCCTGAGCAGCAAAGTGAGCATGACCAGAGCGGTAGGAACAGTCAATGGGTGATTGTATCATACTCACCGACAGGCGGGGCAGCATAGCGGATGCTCAGGAAGTTGGTGATGTTGGCCTGCGCATCATAGTACCCTTGGTATTGTGCGTAACCAAGATCCACGACTGGCGCTGTGGCATTCACGTTTGCGGCCGTTGCAATGGTCAGCCGCGAGATTAAAGAGGTCAACGACAACGCAGCCCAGGTGAGACCACGAATCATCTGGACAAAGCTTGGCAGAGCAACGAATCACATCGATATTTATACTGGGCGATGCGGTGCATCAAGATGGTTCCGGCTCTCACGAAGAATTCATCAACTGGCAGGTATGTAAGTGGCGTGGACGCCTTTTGAGACCTGTGTAATAACTTACATATATACACCAGCGTCTGCACGCGTCATGCATGCTAGTATGGGAACACGAATGCCTGTGTGTGAATGCTATGGACGGTGATGGGCGTGGGTGGTACGTGAAACGGGAGTGGTAGGAAGTCAGTACTAACGTCATCGAACAAACGCTCCCGAAACTTCCACCACAATATTTAGCACAGGCCTAAACGTATATAGTCAGACGAAACTTGAATGTCCACGCATTTAGTGCCACGTTCGGATAGGTCTTGAATATTGGAAACCCTGTGGTGCCAATTGGGGTGTGAGTTTCATTATTACCACGCCCATCTCTGCTCTGACCTGTTTCGTCGCACCCTAGTTCGTACAGTTTTCATCCCATCCCTCTTTCATGTGTCGCATAGATGAACGAGGCACCTTGTCCTTGTCGAGATCCGTCAGTCCCAGAGATTCTGCCTTGTTCAGTTCTACCCGAGGATGCCTCGCCGAACATACCAGCCTTGAATGGCTTGACACGGTCTGGAAGCCACCTGGGGGATGTGTCTCGACGTCCAAGTGCACATGCATATCGACCCTTGACTGGCTCCACAATGCGTTCTTTGGACGGGCGGTGGGCTGGAAGCGCGAGATCACAGCTATGAGAACGAACCCACCTACCAGGAGCACGACCTCGACGATGCGATCTATATAATACAGCTAGTTCTGGTGAACCAAATCGACGACGCCGCACAGTGGTGACGTCGTGGGACATGAGACCGCCAGGGATGCCACGACGGAATTCGCATATGCATACAACATGTCAGGGGGTTCATTGTTTGCGACAAGAACCATGGTATGATCCACTGGGCTTGTGTATAGCTCGAACTCAACATAAAGGTTGAATGCGACATACACCAGACCAGTGCGCGCGGGTGAGATCCCACAACGAGCAATCAACAGAGCATAAGCCACAGCAGTGTATCCAAACCATGTAACCCATCGTCCGAGGTGCGATACCACAACCCAAGCCACAGTCACAGTATATCAAGCGTACGCACATTGTCCAGAACATCCGCCAGCGAGACGCTCTCTTGAATCCGTACCCGAATCAAACTGTCCGCCGCGACACGCCTGTAGTCCATGGCACGCGTCGACGCCAGCGTGACCAAGAGTGCACCAAATGGCTGTCGAAGACGTGCAGCGAGCTGTCGTGCGCGTGCCTCTCTGTCCATGAACAACGCATCCACAGCAGCAGGGTGTAATGGCGATTGAGGCGCAGAGTAAAAGTCTTCAGTTTCCTCGTCGGATCCCTCGTCTTCCTCTTCTTCATTTAACTCTTCGTCAGAGATGTCATCATCGACTCTGTTCGGCGAGAGTCCAGCGGCTACATCGTCCTCCACGGATATACCACCATGACCTCGCATATGCTCCTGCTCTAGAAGAGTGTCCAACCAGGGGTGAACGAGATACAATGATGTCAGCCGGGAGAGATCTTGTTTTGTTGTGATTTCAACCGTCCCAAAGACAAAAGTGTCGACATGGTAGACATAAACGCGCGTTGGACGCGCACGAGCAATTGGGAGAGGTGGGAGTTCGAAACCAATGCAGGGGAGTTTCATTCGATTCGCTGCAAACCAAGGGGGAGGAAGCCCTCTGAGTCGATCATATAATCTCAGGGCCATATCGAGGTCGAATGAGGAAAGAGACGAGGCGTTGATGATTCTTTCCATCTCAACATCCTGGATGGGTGACGGGAGATGAGACGATGCTGGTCCGTCGAACACAGTAATGTGAGCGGGCATGCAGCTGTTGAATCCTCCAGACTCTCCCGTCCATGCAAGGATACTCAAGTCTCCAGATCCAGCAAGAACGTATGCCAACAGACGTCCTAGAGCCCCCTCCCCTTCACCGTATATTGCAGGTATGCCAGCGACGGAGAAGATGCCTAGCAATGAATATGCAGCATCTTCCACCAATGTCGTCTGCCGCGTCGAGGCGAGACGTAGCTTCTCCCGAATGCTTGTCAAGCCTGGACGGAGTGCCATTAATTGTTGTGCAGATACGCCAGTCGCTTCCTCCATCTCTGAGATGACCTCCTGTGACTCCTTGTGGTTCGGCAACTGTAGATTAAGATAGAGGGTCCAATCTTCTGTGTAGAACAGAACGACCCTGGCAGCAATGTATTCCTGGAGTGTCCAGGCACGAGTGTTCCAGATGCTCTTCATGAGAGCGCCAAGCTGCGACCAGGCGTGAACACCACGAAGAAAAACAATCGTCATAGCAGAGCCCTGGTACCACTTGAACATAGCGACGAGGGCCTCTTGGAGTACGAAATGATCTGACTTATCAATACAACACGTATCACTCCATGCCCAACTGAGTCCAGCGTTTCGAACGATCATGCAGAACATTTGCAGCTTGTCGTGAGTCGGGGAACGACACAAGTCGTAGACTGTTTTCTGTCCGAAGTGCTCGAACAGCGGCTCGTTGTCTTCCCACTTGTGCGATAGCATCGCATATCGAAAGTATTTTTGCACCTCCCGTCTGATGCGACCATAGTCGATCCGTGTCACCATTGATGATACGAGTTCATTGTAGATCGGTAGGCCCTCAAATGCCAATGGCTGTTCAGCTTTATCGTAGAGACGACCAGTGGTCGTACTGATGAGCACACGTGGTGAATGACGTATGGTGCGCTGAACAATTCTGTGGATCGTCATCCGTGTTCTCGATGGATTAATATACCGATGATGTTGTTCTGTTAAACAGTGTGAACGACAACACTTCATTTCCATCATGGTGATGAGGATCCAACTCCAACTCACCGTGAATGCAAGGATCACATGACTCTGCTATCATGGCAAACATCACTTCTAGTGCATGAATTGCATTCCTATAGTCGCCAGCCTTGTGTAGAGCTGCATGTTTTAATTCGTGACCCCATGGCGACGATGGAGCGAGCATAATGATCTGATGATTGTGCGTCAGGAAGATCGATGTCGATGAGAGAATATTGATGAACCTTGTTTGCTTCATCTAGGGCCTGCTTCCAAGATTCGGTTGCTGCAAATACGTTCCGTCGCTTGGTCAGAATGTCTTGCAGGGAGGGTGGATCGAGTGATAACGCGAGTGTATAATGGGACACAGCCTCATCGTGTCGCTGTACATTTACCATTGTATCTCCGAGAAGCTCCAGTGTCTTGGAGGAACGCCAACGAAAGTCTGCCGAAATTAGATGAGCTCTACCAAAGTATGCATGACCACTTACCAAGGATCCACTGCGGTTCCTCAAAATGCAGATTTGTCTTCCCTAGTGATTCAGTTGGCATCTCGTGGAAACACACAACAGCATCTTTGGTGCGATCTGCAGCATACAAAGCATCACACAGACGCTGTCGAATCATAGCACTAAGATTGTCAAATTTCCATCCGAATATCTGTTAGGGAGTGAGCAATCTTGATGCACTGTAATACACCCACTAAGAGATTTACCAAGGAGATCATCAACAACGGTGGGCTCATGCGGTGTCGCATCTGAGCTCGTGCACACTCAAATGACTCTACAGCAACCTCATAGTTACCATGATCCATGCACGAGATTCCAAGGAGAAGGTACATGTACGCCTGCAGAAAATGTCAACGACAAGGCTGGCTGGCATGAGGGGCCATGAACATGCCTGAACCACATGACATATTAAGTTTAAAGGGGACAAAGCGATCATGTCGTCCATGCAGGATATCGCATCGTGGTGTGCTCCAGCCATAAACATAATGATGGCCTATGGATATAAGTAATCGACGGACATGAAAATCGGGAATATACAGACCTTGGTGAGAAGGATAAATTTGCCGTGAGACGAATGGAAGTGCTCAAATGCGGTGTCGCAGACCAAGTAGCCCTTGTGCTTTTCCCCAATTCCAACAAGCGCAATACTCTTTGCAATGTAGCTCATAACGGATGGCTGAGTTTCGACGGCCTTGACGGAGATAAGCGCCAGACCATTAGTATAAGTGTGGAAAGAGGAAAAAGCACCTTCTTTGCATCTGCGAGTGCTGTATCCCACTGACACAAACGAGTACGAAGGAGGGCTCGACAAGCGAGTACATGATGGTTTGTGCTCGGAGATGTGGTGATTGCTGTGGTCAACAACACCTCGGCCTCCGCAAGCTTGTCCTGCTTCCATAAATCGAGCGCAATGTCGTCGACTTGGAAGTCCGGTTCACAGAAATTGGGGTATAGAGGGGATGATGAAATCTGTTGGGAGTACAAGAGAGTAAGAGAAGATGGCACAAAATCTGCTGTCAATCTACCATGCACGATGAGAGGGAATCAAACGTACAAAAGTGGGGCCGGGTGAATTATCATCATGGGCCCCCAAGGCCAAAGGTCGCTTGTCTTGTTGTGCTTGCTTGCGAGTGGATGCCTAGTAGAGTGTCAACAGAAAAATGGCACGAAGAGGTAGCTTGCTTGCAGTGATGTGGGACAGACTTTCAATGATGATTTTCCCTTCTTTGCCAGCAATTGCAATCAACCGGCCGTCTGGTGGGAATGCGATTGAAATTATATCTTCGGGGTGTTGGATGGCCCCAAGTGAGGTATGTGTCGCGGTGTCCCAAAACGATATGGTACGCGAGGTAGAGCATGCGATGAATCCCTCATGTTTCGGCAGGGCAATACACGACAGAAAGTTGATATCAGGAATAGGCCATTCGGAGACCACGGACCCTGTGAATGCCTCGATTTGTGTGATTTTACCGTCAGACGTGGCAAGGAGGTGGTTGTCAGACCAGAGAAGACCGTTGTGGTAGCACATCACGACCGACATATGTACGACCACGAGCAAGCGGCCGTCGCTGCTGTCCCATACTCGCACGGACTGTGAGGTGGCCGTTGCGATGCGGTCGCCCTGCGACGAGTATTTCGCCGCGCGAACTGTCGAGTATTCGTTGAAGTGGTAAAGCGTGAGTACTTGCTGGCGAGCTGCACTATCCCAGACATCTGCATTGGCGCTCGCTGTGACAAGTCGTGTCGAGTCCGGCGAGAAATCCACGCCGCTGATGCCAACGTGCTGGTTGACCTTGAGTGAGATGACCTGTTCGTACGTCTCTGTGTCCCAGACAAACAACTGGCTGCAGTTGGTCCCCGCTGCGATCCACCGGCCGTCCTGTGACACAGCGAGACAGACCGCTATCAGACCCGGCGTCGTCAACCTTGCTGCTCGTTTCCCGTCCTCCGCCCACCGCACTCGAACTTCTCCGTCACCGCCGCTCAAGAGATACTCGCCGTTCGTCGAGAAGATCACTGCCTGTACCTCCCTATTGACGTTGATTTCAATTGCGTCACGGCGTTCTTGTCCAATAATCAGTACTGACCACGCTCCACGGACTCGTCGGTACACACCGGTCATTGTCAACGACGATGGTGAGAAGCAACAAACAAGGCGCAATTTTTTTTTCCGTTATACACATTGCTTTAGCTCAGAGCCCTCGCTTGATCGCCGCCTCATGCTTTTGGTTCTTGCACCATTTTTTTCCAACAAGAACTCGTTCCAGGGTTCCGCGTCATCAAGGCCAGGAACAGCGAGTCTGAATCTATCGACGATGTCCTTGTCCTGTTCCACAAAGCAAAGGTGATTGAGTCCACATCTTTACTCATACAGTATGTTCCATGACCACGTCGCACAGCCTGTAGCATCTGGAATGTGTCCCAGTCGCACCTGCTATATTCTTGTACTCTTTATGCTCTTGTAGTTGAGCATCCTTGCACAGGATAGTGACATTGTGAGCACTTTTCTGCAGATGATTATCTATGACCGTTCGACACGCGTTGCTGACGAGTTCGATTTAGTATTCCAAGAACGGAAAGACGGCACCAGGATTCTCGGTTCAGTTGGGCCTCAGACTGTTTCCCCAACCCGTCCGCCTTGGCCTCCATATTTCTCCAAGAACATGCTCATATCGTGATCGTCCTTGTCAAGGAAGAAAAGTCGAGGTGAAACAGGCAACCGACGAACGAGAGCCGAGGAACGTACGAGTAACAGGTTCGTTAGAGACCCTTGTGTTTTAGTGCTCGTATTAACTTCATCTATTCGTGCAGAATCTGATCATTTCTCGGATCTCGCTTACTACCACTCCGGTTCTAAGGCTAACTTTTTCCTGGATCATGCCCAGGCTGAGGAGCTGAATACGACGATGTCGTGACTTGGAATGCGGCTTTTTTGGACATGCAGACTCTGTAGAGGGGTCTGTCTGGGAAGGGGATAGATTACATGACGTGTCGCATTGTAGAAGGGGAGTGTGGGTGACGCTTCGATGGCGTATATGAGAAATGCGGGCCGGGTCCTGGGCCAGGGTGCGTTCTGTTTTGTGAGGCAGGGGGCAGCAGGACAAGTCGTCTATTATGATCGTGCCGAGACCTTGCTGGCACTCTCCTCAGCTACCTGACCATCCCTAAATCTTTGAGTTCCGTTGACATCCGAGGTTGGACCTTTGATAGCTCGGAGCAGACGAAGCAAGTCTCCACGGCGCTGTCGACAGTCAACAGCATTACACTCTCTCATACACGTAAATCACGTTCAGAAGTTGATTGGTTCGTAATTGGTTCGTAAGACGTTGTTCCGATTGCACTGGCACAGTAGGGTCTACAAGTTACAAAACATCGAGTATTTGTACATTCTCCAGAATATTCACCAACGAGACGTGCTCTTGGATCTGTACTGTGACCAAGCAATCAGCCGCGATCCGTCTGTAATCTGGGACACGTCTGCCCGTTGCCACCGGGGTAAGCAAGAGTGCACCGAATGGCTGTTTAAGACGCGCAACGAGCTGACGTGCGTGGGTCTCCGTGTCAATTGGTACTGTGTGCACAGGATTGGGGCGTGACGGCGATTGAGATTCAGAAGCCACCGTATAATAGGCTTCAGATCCCTCATCAGACAGTTCCTCATCCTCGTCGAATTTCTTGTTAGAGGTTTCGTCGTCATCTCTGTTGGGAGAGGGTGGTGGTGCGATCTGATCTTCCACAGATCCGTTGCCGTTCTTGCGGTCCAGGAGGGTATCCAACCATGGGTGAACGAGATATAACGATTTCATCGAAGATAGATCATGTCTCGTTTTGATCTCCACCATCCCAAAGGCCACGGTATCTGCATAATAGATAGTACCACGACCTGAGCGAGTCCGGCGAGATGAAAGAGGGGGGAGTCCGAAAGCGATGCATGGGAGTTTCATTCGACTTGCCGCGAACCAAGGGGGAGGAATCTCACTAAGGCGGTCATATAACCTCAGTGCCGTATCTAGATCAAACGAAGAGCCAGTCAACGTGTTGACGACCCCTTCCATCTCACCGTCCGAAATGGGTGACGGGAGATGTGAAGTAGATGGTCCATTGAACACGGAAATGTGGGCAGGCAGGCAACTGTTGAAACCTCCAGGCTCCCCAGTCCACGCAAGGACACTCGAGTCTCCAGATCCAGCAAGAATGTGCGCTAACATTCGCCCTAGAGATCCCTCCCCTTCGCCGTATATCACTGGTATGCCAGAAATCGAGAAGATGCCTAGCAACGAATATGCAGCATCTTCTACTAGCGTTGTCTTTCGTGTCGAAGCGAGATGCAACTTCTCCCGAATGTTTGTAAGGCCTGGGCGAAGTGCCATCAATTGCTGTGCAGAAATTCTGGTCACCGCCTCCATCTCTGAGACGACTTCTTGAGCTTCTTTGTGATTCGGCACATGTAGGTCGAGATAAAGGGTCCAATCCTCTGTGTAGAAGAGGACAACCTTGG
This sequence comes from Tylopilus cervinicoccineus, assembly GCA_038094635.1. Classification (NCBI taxonomy): domain Eukaryota; kingdom Fungi; phylum Basidiomycota; class Agaricomycetes; order Boletales; family Boletaceae; genus Tylopilus; species Tylopilus cervinicoccineus. The sequence goes on along the minus strand of JBBPUK010000064.1, from coordinate 39,818 downwards.
CAGCGATGTATTCCTGGAGTGTCCAAGCACGGGTGTTCCAGGTACTTTCCATAAGAGCGCCAATCTGCGACCAAGAGCGAACACCACGAAGGAAGATGATCATCATGGTAGAGCCATGGTACCACTTGAACATGGAGACGAGGGCTTCCTGGAGTGCGATGTGATTTGATTTGTTGATACAACATGTAGCACTCCATGCCCAGTTGAATCCGGCCTCACGAGCGATTTTGCAAAACATTTTCAGTTTATCGTGAGTCGGAGAAGGACCTAGGTCATAAACCGCTGTATGTGTCACCTGCTGGAACAGTGGTTCGTTGACCTCCCACTTGTGCGATAGCATGATGTATCGGAAGTATTGTCGCACTTCACGCTTGACACGGACATAATCTGTACGCATAGTTGTTGATGATACAAGTTCATTAAAAATGGGCAGGGCCTCGAACGCAGACGCCTGTTCAGCTTTATCATGGAGACGACCAGATGTTGTGCTGATCAGCACACGCGGCGAATGACGTAAGGTCCGATGAACAATTTTACGAATTGTTATTCGTGTGTTCGATGGACTAATGTACTGGTTTCCTTGTCCTGTCAAACAAAGTGGACAATTCAACTCTTTATCATGGTAACAAAGATGCCACCCACGCTGAACACCTAGATCAGGTGATTCTGCTATCTTCGAGAGCATCGCCTCGAACGCGTGGATTGCATTGTCGTAATCCTCTGCCTTGTGTAAAGCTGCATGCTTCATCTCGTAGCCCCACGGTGACGACGGAGCGAGCATAATTATCTGATGGTAACATGTCAGGGATGTTGTCCTTGATGAGAGAGAACGATGTACTTGGTTTGCTTCATCTAGAGCCAGCTTCCAGGACCCAATTGCTGTAACTGCGTTCCTTCGTTTGACAAGAATGTTTTGTGTGGAAGGTGGATCGAGTGACAGCATAATTGTATAGTGGGAAATGGCCTCGTCATGTTGTTGCGCATCCACTGCTGCATCCCCGAGATGCTCCAACTTCTCAGAGGAACGTTGCTTAAAGTCTGACAAAAATTCTTATAAAAGTAACGACAAATGACAATCACTCACTAAGAACCCACTCCAGATGCTCATCATGCAGGTTTATTTCCCCTCCTAGCTCATTCTTCATTTCATGGAAACACACAATCGCATCCTTAATTCGACCTGCAGCATACAAGGCATCACACAGGCACTGCCGAGTCGTGGTGCTGAGATTGTCAAATTTCCAACCGAACATCTGGCAAGGACTGAGCTACCTCGGCGTACTCGTTAAAAAGCTTACCAATGAGATTATAAAGAGCGCTTGACTCGCGTCATGCCGCATCAGGGCTCGTACCCGCCCAAATGATTCTATTGCACTTTCGTAGTCGCTGCTCTCCAAGCGTAAACTCCCAAGGAAAAGATGCATATACGCCTGCTGGAAACGTCAGCAGCGACGTTGATGTTGTATCAAGACATCGTGGACGTGCCTGTACCACATAACAGGTTGAGGTAGATGGAATCGTAGCGATAAGGTCGTCTATGAGCGATATTGCATTGAGATGCTGCCCCGCTATGAATACAATAATTGCCTAGGAATATGTGCAGATGAATGAAGTCCAAGATCAAAAAGAAAATACGAACCTTGATTAAACGGAGAAAGGTGCCATGAGGTGAACAGAAATACTCAAATGCGGTGTCGCAAGCCTGATAGCCCTTGTGTCTTTCACCCTTGCCGATAAGGGCTATGCTCTTTGCGATGTAGCCAATGGTGGAGGGCTGTATTTCAATGGCCTTGATGTAAATTAGTGTCAATGTCAGTGTACGCAAAAGCAAATCAACATGCACCATTTCGGCATCCAGGATCGCTGCGTCCCATTCTCGCAGGCGAGTCCGCACGAGAGCTCGACAAGCAAGTACATGGTAGCTCGTATCATGAGATATGGAGATTGCTGCGGTCAATAACACCTCGGCATCTGTGAGCTTATCCCACTTCCATAAATCGAGGACAGCGCCATCGATATGAAGATCTGGAGAGTGGAGAGTGGAACCTAGACAAGACACGCTACTTGCAGCGGTAGGTATGGGAGGATCCTGGAGTTTACCGCCCTCTTGCTGCGGAATGGAGTTGAGTGGATTGTCGTCATGGCCTACCGAGGTCGAAATCTGCACGTCTTGTTGTGTGTTCTCGTCAAAAAACGCATAGGATGATGTCAACGGAATCTGGCAGAAAATGTCGCGGATTGGCCCAGTACTCGCGTTGAAGCGGGACAGATCTTCAATAATGATTTTCCCATTCTTCCCAGCAACCGCAGTAAATCGATCATCCAGTGAGATTGCGATTGAGCGTATGTCCTCAGAGTGTTGGATGAAGTTGAGCGGGGCATGTGTAGATATGTCCCAGAACGATACGGTGTGCCCTGTAGAATATGCAACGAATTTCTGGTGCTTCGGCAGGGCGATGCATGAAAAGATGTTGGTATCGGGAACTGTCCACTCCGAGATCAGTGACCGTGTAGAAGATTCAAACTGCTTGATTTTTCCGTTGGATACGACAAGAAGATGGTCGTTGAACCAGAGTAGGCCAGTGTTGTACCGTGGGATGACCCTGACTTTGATGACTGCGAGTCGTCGGCCATCGCTGCTGTCCCAGACGCGAACGACACTGCGAGAGGCTGTCGCTATACGATCCCCCCGCGGCGAGTACTTCGCTGCATATTGAGCTTCGTACACCTCTGACTGGAGGAGCCGTTGCACTGGTTCAAGTTTACCCGACCGAAAGTCCCAGACCTCTCCGTCCCCTAGCCCAACAAGTTGTGTCGAATTGGCAGGCGAGAAGTCGACGTTGCAGACGCCAATAACACCAGAAGAGACCCTGCTGCGTGTCTCTGTGTCCCACACGAGTACCTCGCCAATCTTGGTCCCGGCCGCAAACCATCTGCCATCCGGGGAGACGGCGAGATACCGGACGGCCTCCCAAATCTCCATTGTTGCTATCCGTTTCCCGTCTTCCACTTGCCATATCGCAACCCCATCATCGTCGCTACTCAAGAGATACTTGCCGTTTGCTGAGAAAATGACTACATGCAGGTTTTCACCCACATCAATGCTTTCTGTCCAATGATCAGCGCCGGCGTGTGCTCCATTGTATTAGTGCTACGCACTGGTCATTGTCGACAACGTGTTCGTCAGCGACACAACCGAGCAGGGCAATAGTACAAGCTAACGAGCCTCAAGCTAGGGTTTCTGCCTGTTGCCGATGTATACACGTTGCTTTCTTGATATAGCTTCAGGCCACATGTTATGAACCAGAAGACATGAAATTAGGTGAATCTACGGACGACGTGCTTGACCTGCCTACGAAGCAGACATAAGCCTTGTCATAACGTTTTCAATCATCCTCGTCCCTATTGGTGCACTTTGACTGGCGACATAACAGATATTCCAGAAGATGCCTCTTCATTGATAAGCTTGAAGCGAAAGTGATCTATGGATCTCTCCATACCCGTATATACAGGGTATATCTGGAGTCACCAGGCCCCGTGGTGACCCGTATCATTCCGGTCACTCATTGTGGAACATTGATAGCCCCAGAGGGTGACCATGACTCAATACCTTCATTGAAGTGATCAGACTTGGCCCTTAAGTGGAACATCCGGTCATTTGTGATTTGGACCGCAGAAAAGAAATCTGTCTGTACGATTGTCCTGCAAATATCTCAAGCCACGTTGACCTGTGATGAGACATTGATCTTGAATTGATAGCGCTTGCTTCGCGGACGAAGTACATAACCTGCAGACCTTGAGGGTTCAACTTTGATAACGAAAAGTGACTGCCTCTGCCCTTGGACATCGAATAGCAGTTCTGAGGTAGACGTCAAGAGCCACTGTCACCACAATCATCCCCCGAGCACGAAACTGGTTACAGTATATCGAGTGTCCGTACATTGTCCAGAATCATTGCCAGCGGGACGTCCTCCCGAATTTGCACCGTGATCAGACTATCCGCCGCGACCCGTCTATAGTCCTTTGCCCGTCGACCTGTCGACACGAGCGCGACCAACAGTGCACCAAATGGCTGTCGAAGACGCGCAACCAGCCGCTGGGCGCGCGTCTCTCTGTCCATTAATACTGTATCTGTGTACGCAGGAGCAGGGGAGGGAATAGGCTGCAATGGCGATTCGGGTTCCATGCCAGAGCGTTCGTCATCGTCATCGAACTCCTTGTCCGGGATCTCGTCATCATCTCTGTTTGGCGAGAGTGCGGCCTCAATGTCATCCTCCACGAACGCATCGTCTCGCGCATGCTCCTGTTCCAGGAGAGCATCCAGCCAGGGGTGAACGAGACAGAGGGATGTCATCCGAGAGAGGTCATGTCTTGTGGTGATCTCCACCGGACCAAATACAGGAGTGTTGACGCGAAAAACACGGCCTGAACGCGTCTGAGAGTGTGAAATTGGCGGGAGTTGAAAGGCGATGCATGGCAGCTTCATCCGGTTCGCTGCGAACCAAGGCGCGGGAAGCTCGCTGAGGCGGTCAGATAACCTCAAGGCCAGGTCGAGGTCGAATGAAGGAGTGGGCAACGCGTCGATTATTATCTCTATCTCGGTGTCTGAAATGGGTGATGGAAGGTGTGATGACGCTGGTCCATCGAATACAGTGATGTGTGCAGGCAGGCAGCTGTTGAAACCTCCAGGCTCCCCAGTCCATGCAAGAATACTTGAGTCTCCAGATCCAGCGAGAACATGCGACAATAAGCGTCCTAATGATCCCTCTCTTTCACCGTATATAGCTGGTATGCCGGCGACTGAGAAAATTCCAAGCAACGAGTATGCAGCGTCTTCCACCAATGTTGTCTTCCGGGTTGAGGCAAGGCGTAACTTCTCCCGTATGCTCGTCAAGCCTGGGCGAAGCGCCATCAAGTGCTGTGCGGGGATTCCGGTGACTTCCTCCATCTCCGAGATGACATCTTGCGATTCTTTGTGGTTTGGCAGCCTTAGATCAAGATAGAGGGTCCAATTCTCGGTGTAGAAGAGAATAACCTTGGCCGCAATATATTCCTGGAGCGTCCAGGCACGAGTGTTCCAGATGCTCCTCACGAGGGCACCGGGTTGCGACGAAGAGTGAACACCGCGGAGAAAAACGATCGTCATGGCGGAGCCTTGGTACCACTTGAACATGGCGACGAGGGCTTCTTGGAGCACGAAATGATCCGATTTATTGATACAACATGTGTCACTCCATGCCCATGCGAATCCAGCGTCACGAACGATTTTGCAGAAGGTTTGCAGCTTATCATGGGTCGAAGAATGATCCAAATCATACACCGTCGTCTGTGTCACCTGATGGAAGAGTGGCTCGTGGTCTTCCCACCTGTGTGATAGCATCACATATCGAAAGTACTGTCGTACTTCGCGCTTGATGCGGGGGTGGTCAATCCGCGTCGTCATCGATGATATGAGTTCGTCGAAGACCGGCAGGGCCTCAAATGCGGAGACCTGCTCAGTTTTGTCGTGGAGGCGGCCCGTGGTCGTGTTGATAAGGATACGCGGGGAATGACATATGGTCCGTTGGACGACCTTGCGAATCGTTTCTCGTATGGTGTCTGGGCTGATGTACCAGTCTTTTTGCCCTGTCAAGTAACATGAACAGATGAGGACAGGGTTCCAACTCACGTGGAATATCTAAATCAGGTGATGCCGCTATTTTAGAGAGCATCCTCTCGAATGCACTGATCGCACCGCCATAATTTCCTGCCTGATGTAATGCTGCATGCTTCATTTCGTAGCCCCATGGTGACGCTGGATCGAGTGCGATGACCTGATAACGAATCGATAAGAATCATTTTCATAAAACAGAAAGACGTACTCGATTAGCATCCTCTACGGCATGATTCCATAACCTACCTGCGATATATGCCTTGCCTCGCTTGAGGAGAATATCGTGTAAAGAATAGGAATTGAGCGACAATGCCACTGTATAATGTGGGATAGCCTCCTTATATTGCTGCGAACCCACTGCTGTATCCCCGAGGTCTACCAGCTTTTTGGACGAACGTTGCCCGAAATCTGACAGAAACTGTTACGTCACAGCAATGACACAAAAAGTATCCACTCACCAAGAGTCCATTCTAGATGCTCATCATCCATTTTTATCTTCCATCCCGATTCACTCGTCATTTCGTGGAAACATCCGACCGCCTCGTGGATACTCCCTGCAACATATAGAGCATCACACAGACTTTGTCGAATCATGGTGCTGAGATTATCAAATTTCCATCCGGATATCTGTTACAGGCTAAGCTCGATATGTTATGATATAAGGAAGCTTACCAGTGAGATCGTCGATAGCGATTGATTGGTGCGGTGTCGCACTTGGGCTCGTGCGCGCTTGAATGATGCTATAGCACTCTCGTAGTCACCGGTCTCCATGTGTGAGTTTCCGATTAAGAGGTGCATATATGCCTGCCAGAAATATCAATAGTGAGGTTGCCATGCATTCGGAGGTCATGGACGTACCTGGACCATATAGCATACTAAGTCCGAGGGAGACGCAACAATCATGTCGTCCATGCGGGACATTGCATCACGGTGATCTCTAGCCATAGACATGATCATTGCCTAAGGGACATAAGCAGACCAATGGCACACGAGTCGGAACAATGCAAACCTGGATCAAAAGGAGAAATCTACCGTGAGATGAACGGAAGCGTTCGAATGCAACGTCACAGGTGTGATAACTCTCGTGCCTTTCTCCCTTGCCGACTAGGACTATACTCTTAGCAATGTAGCCAATGACGGACGGCTGAATTTCGATGGCCTGAGTGTATGTTAGCACCTGGATCAATGTATGCGAAACAGGCACAAGCACTTTTTCGGCGTCTACGAGCGCCGCATCCCACTCTTGCAAATGGTTCCGTACAAGGGCTCGACCTGTGAGAATATGATGGTTCGGACCCCGAGAGGTGGTGATTGCCATGGTCAATAATGCCTCGGCCTCTGTGAGACGACCCTGCTTCCACAGATTTAGGACAGCGTTATCAAGCTGGAGGTCTGGCGCCCGGAAGGGGAGATGCAGGGGAGACGGCTATAAGTAAATGAGACCAAAGCAAGAAAGTTGAGCAGGTATTGTATGATCTGCTCGGCCACGGTGCTTACAGCGGCACGAGGCGGGTTCTGTCCGCCCTGTCGCTGGAGTACGCAAACAATGAGTTCGGTCGATGCGCAATGAAAGGGTGGGTCATCCTACCGGGGCTGAGTCAGGCAGTTCGTCGTCGTTGCCGCTCCTCAGGGCCGAAGGCTGCTTGTTTTGTAGTGCCTGCTGGTGAGCGGACACCTGCCCTGGTGCGCCAACGGAATTCTGCTGAGATTATTTATGTAAATAGGCTGCGACTCACGATACAGCGATACAAGGCACTTACATCGATGCGGGTTAGACTGCTGATGAGGACGTTCTCATCCTCTCCACCTATTGCAAGAAGGCAGTCATCTTGTGAGACCGCGATGGAATGGATGTCTTTGGGATACCGGATGGAACCGAGGTGTTCGTGTGTGGCCGTGTCCCAAAACGACACGATGCGTTTTGCCGCGCATGCGATGAATCCGCTGTGCCTTGATAGGGCGATGCACGAGCATCGGGTGCTATCAGGAACCAGCCATTCCGACACTGTCTTTCCAGTGGACGCCTTTATTCGCTTTATTGTGCTGCCGGATAAGACCAGAAGGTGGCGGCCGAACCAAAGGACGCCAGTGTTGAACAACGGCGTGACTGTTACTTGGATGTCGAGGAGGAAGGAGTGGTTGATGTTGTCGTAGACCCGCACGACGCTGCGGGTGGCCGTGACGATCCGGTCGCCCTGTCGCGAGTACTTTACTGCCGTGACCGCCGCGCTATGGGGGAGCAGCAACACGCGCTCGCGGGTTGGAATGTCCCAGACGGACGCTGTGCAGCCATTCGACGCAGAGACGAGTCGCGTCGCGTCCGGCGAGAAATCCACGCCATTGATGGTGTCTGACCCCGACCTGTTGCAAAAGACTTGTCTGTACGTCCTGCCAGCATCCCCCACGGCCCATACAAACACGTCGCCGAGCCCTGTCCCCGCCGCGATCCAGCTGCCATCCCGTGAAATAGCGAGACAGCGGGCTTCCTTGGCTCTCATCGTCGCCATGTGCCGCCCATCTTCCACCCACCATGCTCGAACTCCTTCATCGTTGATACCCAAGAGATACTTGCCGTCTATCGAAAAGACAACCGCATGCACATTCTCGCTGGCGTCGATTTCGGTCAGATCGCCGTGTTCTAGTCCAACAATCAGCGTCGTCGTGTTTCCCGTCTCGTCAGCACGCACCCATCGTTGTCGGTGCGGTTCTTGACGACGCAATGAAGCACGGTAGTGGTGAACGTCAACGGACAAGGTGCGACTTCTCCAATTACATACACTTTATCTTTTTTTGATACAAGTGTAGCCGCCCTCGTGTTTTCAGCGCCTGTGGCGTGTCTCCAGCGAGAAGTCCTTCCGGGAATGCGTGTCCCCCAGATATATGCATGCCAGCCATTGTGAGCCCGCTAGACTGCCCTCTCTTATAGTGATCACGCTAGATAGCGCTGCCTGACCCCTGACGAACCATCGAGCCTATTCGACGCACAACCCCCCTCTGCAGACTGAACCACTATGTTTAATCACGACATTCTGTCTGTTAACCACACTTCGACATCCACTGACTCGAATATTACACGTCTCTGAGGGTGCTCTGTTCGCGAGCAAGCCGCAGATGCGACTAGCCCAATTTCAGTATCGTCATAGGCCTTCTATCCAGTCTTGTCCTCATCTCTCGAGGTCTAACTATCATTGAAATCCTCAGTTGTGTCGTCAAGCCTAGGTGATGCGACCTGGCAAGGGATACTATTACAACATATATTTAACGGGTGTTCAGTCGACATATCGTGTTGCATGCTGACTGTCTGCCGGACTTCATTTCCTGACTGGAGGATATAATGATCCTGTGCGTTCGAACTACAAGACGAATGTGGCCTCCAGGTGGAGCCTTTGCAATTGCATGGTCATGTGTTCCGGTGAGAAGCATTCGAGCTCCATATGTGATCCTTGCCTCTGATTTTATTTTCATCTTGACCCTCGGAAACACGGGGCCCACCAGCCGTAGTGGAAGCCTGCGCGATCTTGCGCGTACTCAATGGGCGTCCAGATGGCACCGGAAAGGGAACAATGACCTCGCATCTGACCTAGCCCCGTAATCTATGTATTTGTACACGGCATACATAAAACCCAATATGTAGCTCAAGTATCTGCAGCCCAGCTCAAATGAGATAGAAAATGACATATGTATGCCAACCATGGGTATAATGATATCATCTTGCCATCTCATCCTTGCCTCATGGCATTGCATACTACCAGAGGGAGATTCAAAGTGAGTTCCACATATCCAGTTTAGTGAGTGACTATTCCAAGACTGAGGAATACAGGTAGAAAATGACTATCCTAATGGACACTGACTCCCTACCCTAGAACTGGGCCACAAACATTTTAGTGGGTGTCAATCTATCTTGCCCCCCTGTTGTCAATGGGGAAACCAGATAGCATATGGAGCCCCACACCCACTATGAATGTGTGTATTATGTAGGACTAGCTCTGTCAGTTGCTACATACACTTGTTCAAAAAAACAAATAGAATTGTTGTACTAATACTACCGCGAACCGCTGGCATGAGCATACGAGCACCGCGCAAAGGCGAAAACTATGAGCTCAGCGTCGATCTCAATAGCGAGTACCGCGATAAGCGCAAAGATGCAATCAAGAGAGTCATAGCTTCCATGACCGTCGGTAAAGGTACGACCGTCCATCATGGACATCCCACAAGACACTAACGTTTCGGTCAGATGTGTCTGGTCTCTTTCCCGATGTCCTCAAAAATATGCAGACAGACGACCTCGAGCAAAAGAAACTCGTGTACTTGTATCTCATGAACTATGCAAAGACGCAACCCGAGCTCGTCATATTGGCTGTGAACACGTTCGTCAAGGATTCGGAAGACTCTAACCCCCTCGTTCGAGCTCTCGCTATCCGAACGATGGGCTGTTTGCGCGCAGAAAAGATCATCGACTATCTATGCAACCCGCTACAACGCGCTCTCAAGGACGAGAACCCTTACGTTCGCAAGACAGCCGCGCTCTGCGTCGCCAAGCTATATGATCTCAAACCGGAACTGGTCATCGACAATGGTTTCCTCGAACAACTACATCAGATGATTGCGGACAGCAATCCTATGGTCTGTCTTATTCCTTTCGAGTATGAGCTTGTTCCAAAAACCGCGCAGGTCGTTGCGAACACGGTCGCGGCTTTGACGGATATCCACACTATCGCTACCTCAAGTCATCCCCCACCCTCTCCCTCCGACCCAGCCATCTTCAATATCACCTCATCAATTCTGAACAAGCTATTGATCGCACTGAACGAATGCTCAGAATGGGGTCGTGTTGCAGTCCTTAATGCTCTGGCACGTTATTCCGCCCAAGATGAGAAGGAGAGCGAACACATCTGTGAACGCGTCGTCCCCCAATTCCAGCACGTTAACGGAAGTGTAGTACTCGCGGCTGTCAAAGTATGACCATTGAAATCTCATTCGCCGTTCTGACTTATACTGGCATAGGTGATTATGATACACATGCGTAGCATAAGACGAGAAGATTTCACAAAGCAGCTGGTTCGCAAGATGGCACCGCCATTAGTTACGCTCTTGTCATCACCTCCAGAGGTTCAATGGGTCGCGTTGCGCAATGTCAACCTCCTCCTTCAAAAACAGGCAGACTTGCTCTCGAACGAAATGAGAGTGTTCTTCTGCAAGTACAATGATCCGCTATATGTCAAAGTCGAGAAGCTGGATATCATGGTACGGTTAGCGAACGACAACAACGTCGATGCGCTCTTGAGCGAACTGAAAGAGTTAGTATCCTCTTCTCTGTCATTTCCTAGATGACGAGTTTTATCTCGACAGGTACGCTTCTGAAGTTGACGTTGATTTCGTGCGGAAGAGCATCAAAGCGATTGGGCAGACGGCCATTAGCATCGAGAGTTCCGCTGAACGATGCGTCAACGTGCTGTTGGACCTCATCGGGACACGGGTGAGCTACGTCGTACAAGAAGCTGTGGTAGTAATGAAGGTGCGCACAGTTCTTGAGGCAGATAAACCACTATTCATAATGAAAGTAACATAGGACATCTTCCGCAAGTACCCATCGACTTACGAAGGCGTCATACCCACGCTGTGCGCCAATCTCGAGGAGCTGGATGAGCCAGAAGCGAAAGCATCGCTGATATGGATCATAGGCGAATACGCGGAGAAAATTGATAACGCGGATGAACTCTTGAGCATCTTTGTGGACACGTTCACAGAGGAATCGTATCAGGTGCGCACCGCCGGTCAGCTGACGATCGGTATTATTGACCACCAAGGCGTTTTGTTAGGTACAATTGCAAACCTTGACAGCAGTTGTCAAGCTGTTCTTGAAAAAGCCTGACTCGTCGCAGGGCGTGGTGCAACGGGTGCTGAATACAGCAACGAAAGACTGTGACTCACCTGATGTGCGCGACCGAGCATACATCTACTGGAGGTTGTTGTCCACGGATCCAGGTGCGGCAAAGGTACGATTTCTGAACTGAACGGCTTCTATAAATGATGATGAACCTCGGGGACCTGCAGGCCGTTGTTCTAGCGCACAGACCCCCGATATCAATTCCACGAACGACAGTGACACCAGCGCTGCTGGAAGAACTCCTAGGAGAGGTCTCAACCTTGGCTAGCGTTTACCACAAACCAGCTGAGACATTTATTGGCCATGGTCGGATAGGTGCTGACTCGGTTCAACGCAAGGAATACGAGTTCGTCGTGTTTCTTTGTCTGCCGAGCGCTCTGCTGAACGCAGCATGCAGGCTATCAGACGACCGCTTTACTGCACAAAAGGCCTTCCAGACAGTCGTGGCTGGCCAACAAGCGGAAAACCTGCTCGATTTCGACGACGCTCCTGCTCAAGAAGGGCAACCGTCTGGTCTCGCGGCGACGCAAATTCTACCTTCATCGCCTGCCGCGGCAAATTTCCTGTCTGGGGCTTCGACAAATCCGCTGGACGACCTAGTGTCAATCTTTGGAGGAATGAGTGCGAGCGGCGGGGGGAGTGGCACTGTAGAAAGCACTCTTGGTGGTTTGGGGAGCATGTCCGCATCCGGTGGGAACCACACTGCGCCACCGCTGGGCAGCGTCCCATCCCCCACTTCCACCCAGAAGCCACAGGAGGATCTACTTGGTTTGTTTTGATAAACACGTAGCCTTTACCATTGAGGTCTCAGCTAAAGAGGAGCCCGCTTGACGCGCACGGGATGGAGCATCGCTGTTGAACTGTCCTGAAATGGAAATGTCAGTGGTGAGCCTGGAGGCACCACAAAGTCCCACTTTGTCTTCCATGACACGACCCGTTCTACTTGAAAGTAGCAAATCGGATCAGCATAGGTTCCGCCCCCTTTTTATGCACTGACTCTCCAGGTCGTTTTTGGAACGAAACCCGGCTGCCCTGCGGTCGCCGCTGGCGCAGTCTACTTCACAATCGTCACGTTTCCTCTTCGTGCCAGCGAGGCGTGATCCCGCAGACTCCACATGGTGAGCCGGAGATGTACATAGCAATCGGTCGGGACACACGTTGCAAACGCACTACGCCGTGCACCCTCTTGAGCCAAGATGCGTTCTTCGTCACTCAAGCTCCTCATCCCATCGGGTTCATTTCGGTTCAAGCCTTCTCTTCCCAGGCAGTTGCCTCCCTCCGTCAGGCCACATCTGACCCCATTCCACCAACATCAACGGTGTTAGTCCATGGCCATGTTGGTCTGTCAGTGTCTCTTGTGGCTAGTGGCGCCGTGCGGCAAGGTGAACAAAGAGGCCAATTATAGCTCACCCGCCCTTGAGTCGCATGGCACCCTCAAGTTTGCTACCATCATGATCGTGTTTCATCCATTTTCTGTTCCGGAGGCGGCCAGTGAATGCACCTTTCCGTCCGGAGGAGAGGAGCACCGTCTGGATCGCCTCGCATTGCTTTTGGCATTTAATAACCCAGAGGTGGCTCCCGTACGTCTGTCATACCCTTGCCTCCTCCTTTCTGATCCAAGCACGACGATGCGCTTGGACTTGGTAGTCATTGTGCTCGCCACTCTCGGTACAGCAGCCTGTCAACAGATATACGACATAGTATGTGCTGATGGTACCTGACGTCGCCCTGACTTTCACTCACGTCTGGATCTCCCTCGAAAAAGTGGCAAACGACATGGGACAGGCAGAAGCTCTTCACTTACTTTCAGCCTACTCCAGATCCAATAAACTTTGTGACGCCCGGGCCCATCGGCAGCGCAGACATCGTCATTGATGACTCGTCCGTCTACCAGACAATTTATGGCTTTGGAGCGTCGTTGAGTGAGTGGCCTTGATTTATCCACAAAACAACGATTGATCGCCAGAATAGCCGACTCATCTGCATCCCTTTTGAACACTCTCAAGGTATGGCCCCCACGTGTTAACATGTGGCTGAGCTGAACGCATTCACAGTCCCAGAATCCCACTAGCTATTGGCTATTGCTGGATCATCTTTTCAACAGTGAGCATGAGTTCCGGCCTCGTGTACGAGAACCGCCAATCATTTGATTGTCTAGTCACCGATGGCTCTAATTCTGCCGGGTTCTCATACATCCGAGTTCCTCTCGGAGCCACGGACTTCTCCGCGAACAGTATGATGCGCTCTTTCACTGCAAGCACGTTACTGACGCATACCTTGGGCAGCTTATAGCTATGATGACACTAGTGGAGATGTTAACCTCAACCACTTCAATGTCCGCGCCGCGCCAAGCTACGTATTTTCGACCCTCAGAGATATCTTGTCGATCAACCAAGGGTTGAAAGTCCACGTTCTTCCCTGGTCTCCTGTAAGTACGCCTGTTCTGGTCTTGCATGGCGTAGCATCTCACATTGACTAGCCTGGGTGGATGAAGAGCGGAACTATGGATGGTGGTTCTCTGGATACAGCATATACTTCCATTAGTAAGTACTTTGAGCCGATCTGCTCGATCACTCCATCAACCGCTCGCTACAGTGGCCAACTACCTCCTCAAGAGTCTCCAAGGCTTCTCAGACGAAGGCTTCTCAGTCTACGCTATCGGGATTCAGGTGAGATGCCACGATTCATGATAATGTTGACATGAGAGTCCATTGACGCTTCTCGGGCAGAACGAACCTGAAAACAGCGATACCACATACCCTTCGTGCAGCATGCCAGTGTCGATGGAAGCCAGAATCGGGATCGCGCTTCGCAGCTTGATGGACTCGAATGGCTTTTCGAGCACCAAGATCATCGGTTATGAACACAACTGGGCGGATGCCGCAAATTACCCTGTCCAGCTTGTTCGTGACGAGAATGACGTGTGCTTGGCAGCTGTTCCTGACTGACTATATCCCAGATGCAACAGGCGGGGAGCGCCTTTGATGGAGTCTCTTTCCACTGCTATGAGGGCACTGTCAGTGATCAAGAGTCGTTCACGTCTCAGTACCCGAACAAGGTGCGATGGCAATCAAATTATAAATATATTATATTCATTGTGAGACTCTTAGGAAGTGTTCTTCACAGAGTGTACAGGTACTCTCGGTTCCGATTGGTGGAGTGATATCAAGGTACGCTCTGCAAAGCATCTCATATGAGTGCCGACTGACTTGCACACAAGTGGTATATGGATAACCTGTACGTCCAATAACAGCGTGATTTATCGCTGATCGAACAACAACGTCCGTTAGTTTCATCGGTAGCATCAACTATGGTTCCTCTACAGGGCTCATGTGGAATCTTGCGCTAGATGGTGGTGGCGGTCCTGAGCTCCCTGGGGCCGACAGCTGCGGCGGCGGCGGATGCCGAGGCGTCGTGCAAATTAATAGCGATGGCACCTGGAGCGTCAACCAAGAATTCTACGCCATGGCTCAGGCCTCCAAGGCCATCCTACCACGCGACAGCGGGGGACCGTGGGGCCAACGAATAGGGGTGAGCGTCGGAGGCAACCTCGACTGGGCGCTCGTCGTCAGTGCCTATGTCACGGGTCGGGTTTCCTCGACCGACTGGAACAGATATAGCATCGTCGTGTTGAACTGGTATCATCATCTGCTTTTGAGCTGGGGCAGATTTATTGAGCCGCTTGTAGGGACGACAGTGCGTCCACGACGTGGAATCCACAGCCCGTCGAGACGACTATCGAGTTTAGAGGCATGCAGGTAGGCCCCACTTTTTCCGCGGCGACCGAAGATGGTCGTGTGCTGATTTGGGGTCGTTCAGGCGACGTACACGTTCCCCGTTGGGGTGACCACGCTGTGGTGGTATGCGACGCCATGAGGTGCGGACGATATGATTTTATACCCACGGTCGGCGTATGTATGTTATTTTCTATCTCTTTCGAATTGGGGTGCAGATACCTGAGCTATGTATTGGGCTGTCGAGCCTCGATTGTATGCCATGTACGTATAGCCAATGAAACCCGCGCAGACACGAGTGTGGTCAGGGGAGTGAGGTCCTATTATGAGAGCTCCCACCTCGGCGCAACCTCGGAAGGAGTGGGCTATAAACCGCGAGGATGGCTCAGATGCGAGATCATTGTTCTCCCTTCTGGATCTCCGTCGAGTACGCACAAGATCGAACAGGCGTCCCCAAAACTTGCACCGCGGCTGGTGAGCCCCCTGTTTCCGAGGGAGAAGACAAGGACCAAATCAGTCGTATATGGAGTTCGAATGCTTCTTACCGGAACACATGACCATGCGATTGTAAAGGCCCCACCTGGAGGCCACATTCGTCTTGTAGTTCGAACGCACAGGATCATTGTATCCTCCAGTCAGGAAATGAGGTCTGGCAGACGGTCAGCACGCAATACAATATGTCGACTGAACACCGTCTTGTAATAGTATCCCTCACCGCGGTCGTATCACCTAAGCTTGACGACACAGCTGGCCATTTCAATGATAGTTAGACCTCGGGAGACGAGGACAAGACTGAACGGAAAGCTTATGGCTATGACGATACTGAAGTTGGGCTAGTCGCATCAGCGGGTTACTCGCGAACAGAGTGCCCTCAGAGATTCGAGTTAGTGGATGTCGAAGTGTAGTTAATAGACAGAATGTCGCGATTGAACACGGTGGCTCATTCTGCAGAGGGGGGGTTGCGTGTCGAATGGACTTGATGGTTCGTCGGGCAGCGCTATCTAGCGTGACCAAGTGTGCTTCGCCATAAGAGAGGGCAGTTTAGCGGGCTCACAATGGCTGGCATGCATATATCTGGGACACGCATTCCCGGAAGGACTTCTCGCTGGAGACACGACACAGGCGCTGAAACATGAGGGCGGCTACAAAAAAGAGAAAGTTCCCAAACTCCGTGGAATTCGATCGTATGGTGGCTTGTGGGTAAGGAGGTGTGATGTACATACTACGAACGTACATAGGGGGGAGTGAGAATGTGGGCGACGCCCTGGAGGGCCTCTAGCCTGCAGTACGGGGTGGGGGGGGGCAAATAAGCTGCATACCTACAAAGGAACCTGCGATACAAGCAGTCAAACTCCCCCCCTCCACCCCCACAGAAGGAGAAGGCTCCAGGGCGGAACCCTGCGTGTGGTTAGGTCCTAGTAGACGTGGCAGTGTGCATATGGATTGATTCCGTTGGATGCATGAGTGTCGATGCGCGACATATGACGCGTCGACACTAGTGACCTGGCGTGCAGGTGAAAAGCGGCGTCCGTGGAGTTGAAGACCAGAGGGCGCGAGGTGAAGTGTCGTCGCACCCTAGCGACAGTGAGCTGGAGAGCCGGCGAAGGATGGCGTCGACGAGGTGGAAGACCATAGGACACAATGCCGCCGCAGGGTTGAGAGAGAGAGAGCGAGAGATGGCGATGAAAGGCAACCACGCTTGACCGCGTGGATACGCCGTGAGGCCTTGAGGGACGCCGGGGGCGAGATGCGAAAACAAGGAGTGAAAGGGCTGGCGAATTCTTCCAGGAAGTCACGTGCTGCGACTGCCCAGATCGATGTTCCTTGTAATAATTATCTCTACCGCGATGTCGGCTAGTACGTGTCAGGCTCATGACAGCTCAGACCGCAAAATCTTGGTTCTATATGCAACGGAGACCGGAACAGCTCAGGAAGTCGCTGATCGAATCGCGAGAGAGTGCCGCAGGGGCCACTTTCAGTGCCGTGTGTGTAACATTGGATCTTATCCTCCGGTACGTGGCTCCCTCACTTCTTTGTAATTTATTTGTTTTCACCTCTTTCCTAGGACGAATTGATTTCAGAGCCTCTCGTCATATTCGTGATCGCAACTACGGGGTCGAGCGTGGAGCCGCGTGCTATGACACCTTTGTGGAATTCTCTGCTCCGATCCGATCTACCCAATGATTTATTCGAAGACATGGCCTTTTCTGTCTTTGGTCTGGGTGACTCTGCCTACGAAAGGTTTTGTTGGCCAGCAAAAAAGTTGGCCCGTCGGCTAACCAATCTCGGAGGGCGAGAATTTTGTGCTAGAGGGGAGGGAGACGACCAGCATCCACAAGGGTAAGTTTCTAGGCTCGTGGGTCGCATCTGAAATTTCTGATCGCAAGCTCAGCATAGAAGGCGCACTATATCCGTGGATAGAACAGTTGATCGTGAAATTGACAGAGCTATACCCGTGTGATGGTTTGCTTCAGGTGCTTCCGAAACTCGAGAAACCCCCACCTCGTGTCAACACCGTCGATGTCCCAGCGGAAACCGAATGCGTGGACCCTTTGGATACTAATCCGAAATATCAGGATGCAATTGTCCAGTGTAACCGCCGAATCACCGCAGAGGATTGGTTCCAAGACGTCAGGCACTTTGAATTTCTTTCAGACCTGGAGTGAGTGAGTGTCTGATCGGTCGGTCTGTGCTGACCTTGGTGACACAGTTATCAGCCAGGCGATGTTTCGATCATCCACCCTATTGCCCTCACCTCGGAAGTAGACAGTTTACTAACGTCCATGGGATGGGCAAATATCGCAGACGATCCATTTTCGATAATCCACGCAATGAAAGGTGCGTGTTGAGTGCATTCGTCATGTCTTTCTCACCGCGATAGATAGATCAGACGTTACCCGAATATACGCCTCAGGTTACGACGCTTCGCAGACTCTTTACTCGTTACCTTGATTTCAATGCAGTCCCTCGTCGCTCCTTTTTCGAGCTACTCAGATGGTTTGCTAACAACGAAATGGAACGAGAGAAACTAGACGAGTTCGTTTCCACCGAAGGCGCTGTAGGTCTTCCATGGTAGACAATGTTACAGGCTAATCATCTTGTAGGACGACTTGTACGAGTACTGCCAACGGGTAAAGCGCACCATTAGAGAAGTCCTGGCCGAGTTCCGGTCGGTGCAAATACCCAGAGACTATATCTTCGATCTGTTCCCTCCCCTTCGACCACGACAGTTTTCGATAGCAAGCTCTCCGAAGGTATGTTCTTCACAGTGCGACACTTGCATTGCTTGACAATCGTACAGAAGCATCCCGGCGAAATTCATCTATGTGTTGCAATCGTCAAGTATCGTACGAAGCTTAGAGTGCCACGAAGAGGTGTCTGCACGAGTTTCCTTGCCGCGCTTCAACCCGGTTGGTGAAACTTTCCTGCTGAAAATCATACATACTGACATTCGCTCTTTGAGGCGACAAGTTGCGTCTCACTATCCAAAAGGGATTGATATCGCTCCCGAGCGATCTTCGAACACCCATCATATGTGTCGGTCCCGGCACCGGTGTTGCCCCAATGCGAGCAGTCATAGAGGACCGTGTCCTTGCAGGATCTGAGGGTCAGTCCCTTTGTGACGTTTGGTACACATGACTTCCGACATCACCCAGCTACGACACTTTATTTCGGCTGCCGATCAGCTTCGAAGGACCATCACTATGGTCGAGAGTGGGGAGCATACGCAGCAGCAGGAAAAATTACGTACCGCGTTGCATTCTCCCGAGATGGTCCTGAAGGGACGAAGAGGACATACGTTCAAGATCTTTTGCGACTGGATAAGGAACGTGTGTGGGAGCTTCTTGGAGTGCGGCGGGGCACGTTGATAATTTCTGGGTAAGTAGCAACGCGAAGGCGACGGCATGGTTCGACAAAAGAAGCTCAGCTTTCAATGCAGGTCATCAAACAAGATGCCTGCTGCAGTCCGCGAGGCTGTAAAGGAAGCGGTGGCGGAGCTTGGAGGCATGTCGGCGAAGGACGCAGCAGGCTTCGTTTCTACGATGGAGCACGAGGGAAGAATTATCGAAGAATGCTGGAGTTGACAAGGCAGCAAATGCGTATTACTGTATTCCTGTCTGTTTACTCGTGGTCGGCGTTTACCAATTAGCCGAAGACTGTCAAGGAAAAATTCTCTACGATACGTTTGTGCCGTACCACTTGCAGTTCTCCGTGTCAGCTCCGCGGGCTCAGACCGCAATCACGGTCAGTCCATTGCACGAATGGACACCGAGAAAACGGTGTGGGGTCGAGGCCTGATTCACTTATCGCGTTGACGAGGCCCAGGGTCCAGGGAGTCTTTCTGGAACTCGGCCCAAGCTCCGTGAGCCACTTGACAGTTTGGCAAGAGTTTTCGGTTGGACGGTGAGCCGTGCACCTTGGACTGTAGTATTATTGACTATCTCACTAGCAAAAGGGTCTATACAGGGCGACCTCTCCACCAGAGCCTGACCGGAGTCGATTTTCTGACCTGTACAAAAGTATGTCATCCCTTCATTCTGTCTTCTATTCGAATCTAATGAGTTCAAGTGTGCCGAACCCTTTGTGCACAGGAGGATCTATACCTGTGCTTGACCTGTGCTACAGCATCGTGTCTTGAGTCGCCAAATCTATTTTGATAACGATGTAGGTCCGTTCTTTGTCATTCAGGCTCAGCTGCACCAAATCTGCCACCGCAGATCAACATATATAAGGAGTGTCAACATGTGTTCCACTCTACAAGCCCACGTTCCATTCCGCTCTCGATATCCTTCATTGCTTGAATGTCTCACTCTCTCCTCGATGCCTGGGACCTTGATACGTTGCAATATATCGTCACGCATGTCTTTTGCCCTCTCCAACTCCCCGGGGCGGATGACCGAAGTATCCGCCACAGTTGCGCTCTAGCTGGAGCAATCGCTTCTGCCCTGCGTCTTTACTGCTGTGCAGATGACCAGGCAAACGTGCTTCATTGGCGTAGCATCTCTCGGATGATGGACAATCTGCAAGCCATTGTCCAGTTTGAAAGCCTTGACCGGTCCCAAACAGTCTCTCAGCTCACTTGCATGAACGTTGGAGGTAAGCTTTCGAGCGTCTGCGGCATCATAAGATTCACATTTTGTAGATGTTCTCGCATTTCTCATCCGAGCTCAAAACGCGGCGGTCCTATTCAGAAAGCAAAAGGACGTCACCATCTTCGAGTCCTTCGAGGTATCTCCGAAGGCCGAGAATGTCATGACTACACTGGGGAAACTCGTATCCTCATATCCTGGGCCAGCAATCGAGATCCCCAACGCCACGTTTGAGGACGAGAGCTTTCTCTCCGAACTCGCTAACTTCCTTGTCCACATGAACGACGATATCCTCGATGCTTCTCCAACAAGCCGGAAGGCTCAGTCCATTGTTGTCGAAGCCCGAGATACTGCCCACCCACGCTACATCACTGAGTTGCTCACAGGGATCCTGAGAGGTGTCGGTCGCCCTGCCGACATTGTTCGGATTACAAAACGTATTGGGGATGATGTAGTGTGGAACAACTCGAGGTTACCTTGGCGTCGCTCATCGCTCTGGCTCGTCATCAGGGTTGCCATTCAGACCTCATTGGATCGATCGATTCTTGGACATGATACGTACAAGCGATTCATGCTCTTCTTTATGTGTCGCCTTGCGAATGACAAGCTGGTTGCAGACCTTCCAAATGATGTTCTCCAGTTCATGTCGGCGAAGATCAGCCGACGGCTGAGGAAACTCGACTCTTCCGCGCCAGAGTGGCTGTCTCGTATCGTATTGCAAACATGCACTTCCATCCGATCGATCCTCGAGAAGAGGTGGAACCAAGTACAAGCAGCGCAGCGTGTATCTCCACCCTGGACTCCCTCTCAGCTCGATCTCACCCGAGATATTCAGCTATCGCTCTTGGGAAGCGGGGCTTACCTTGACGACTGCCTTACTCATCACGTGACCAACGCTCGCCACACTTCCTTCGACCCTAAACAATATATTCGGGGTTCCCTCGACGACTTTCTGTCCCTGAATGGTAGTTTTTTCGAGGAGGCATATCGCATCGATCCACATGCTACCCTGTACGATGTTGAGCGGGCGGTTGAAGAGGGCATTGATGGGTGGGTGGATCGGGTAACGAGCAACGACGAAGCTTGCGTGAAACTGGAGATATTGGGAGACAAGTATTCCTCGAGTGGTTTGAATACTTATGGGAACAATCCAGAGCTCCTCTCTGTCATGTTATTGACCACGATCGAGCTTTGGGTTGCGCTCGACAAGGTAGCTATCAGGGAAATTCCGATGCTCGCAGACTACTCTCCGGAGGTTCCTACAAGTCTTCTGGAGGAGCTGTTGCTCTGCAAGTCTGCTAGTCTCACCCGGCTTCGCCATCTCCACCAATACCTATCTCTTCGTCACACCAAGTCTCATCGCTACAATAAGTCGCAGATCCAGTGGTCGGTATTTTCCCCAGAAGTTACTGCAAATACATTTGCCATCCGTTATTACAAAGAGTGCCCCTATCTTCAGTCTCTCAAAAACGAAATTGAAGAAGCTGCGGGACAAGACGTCGAGAAGAAGGTCGCTGAACTCGAGAAGGCGAACGCTCGTTATCTCGACCTTAAGCAAAAGGTCATAAATACTGATCATGCCTCCGCCATGAACCAAGACGGTCGGGAATTCCACCCCAAAAAGTGCCCAAAGTGCCGGCTTGAGCGCAAACTCGGGAGAATGGAAATACCCATCCATGAATGGCCATTACCGGCCAGTTCCCTACAGGCGGAAGTTGTCATGTTCGAACTGGATTGCCCAGTGTCTTTCAATATGTGGCGCACCGCCACTCTTCATCTCTTACTCGATCTTTGTTCATCATCTCCTCAAGCAAAAGATCCCTATATCAAGCTGGACCAATATGCTGCACTCAAGCCCTATTTCGTCCAGCATCCCAGATCACGAATCTCCCTCAGTTCCGATACCAAACCCTTTGTCATCACACATTATAGCAAAGCTCCTATCCCAGCTACGCAGAAACAGGTTTGCGTTAACAATGGTCTAATGTTCTACGGTTTCGACACGCATGCTCGTGTTCCTCTCTCGGCGGCCCTTTCCCAAACCAACATTAGACGATTTTGCACTTACGAGCTTCAAAGCGGACCATACCGGAATCTGCAGAAATATGTTGATGTCACCTCCCATACGTCAAATGAAGTCATGGCAAATCAGTTTGACTGCCATAAAGATCTTTCCATCCACGAATTTATAGCGTTTGGACACTTGCGAAGTGGCGGTTTACTACAGTGGCTCAATATCATACGGGTCCTTCGAGATCGATCTCTCAGCTTCCGCTGTCAAGAAGTCCATTCACTCATTGTTCAGGCGGTCTCACAAGTTGGACCACTTAGTGAGGACGGGTTGGCGTGGCACCAAGAGATCCGGCAGCCATCATTCTGTCATGCGCTCTTGTCAGAGCTTGAGAGCCTTTTAAGGGATGTCAAGGCCAACTGGTTGGAAGGAGTGACGATGGATACTATATCCTTCTTGCTCCGTCGTCTCCTGACATCTAGCCCAGATGAAGTCGTTTCACAGAAAATCCATGAGCTTCTTCGTACCATGCGTCAGAGGGTTTTCTCCTGGGTTATGGATTTATCGAAAAAACTCGCCAGAACACATGGAGACGAGGAACTTCGTGGGCTTTTACGGGATACTGCTGCTATTTGTCGAGGCACATTCGACGTCGACCCTGCTATGATTCGGGGAGTCCTTTGTTCTGCAGAGGACATCGAGGTTTTACTTTCTTCTGCCATACTTCTTCACGATAACACGCCTGGAAAGCTTTCTAACCTCTCTCTACATTCACGGCTACTCCTTGACCGAGATCGTCGTCTCTCCCTGGCCCTAGAGAGCGACTTGAGGGACATCATCCAAACTCATGCTGGCAGTAAGGGTATTGACTGTGCCGTTCAAAGAGTCTGGCCTCTCTACCGTTCTGGCTCGAAGTGGAAACCGTTACGGTACCCGGATTCACCATGGTTTTCGTGCACCACACTATCGACGACGAGTCAATGCTCGCAAGTGGTGTCCTTCAACTTGCTTGATGGATCACTTCTGGTGGACGGCAAGCCGCTAGGCAGATTGCCAAAGGCAATTGTGCAACATCCGTTATACAATCTAGTTTTTGGCAAGGTAGTTATCATCATTATGATGGTAACGCAAATTGCTCACCATCCCTACAGCAAGTACTCGATGTCATACCAGCCGATCTCCCAGACATGGATTATTCGACACGGGATGCAGTCTCTGATCACCGGGTGACTACATTTGGGTTGCAGCATTTGACTGTGAGGACTCAGGTAAAATTTATAGGTGTATTTTTCGCTCAGAGGTGACGACCTTGTGATACGAGCAAATCGAGTGTCCACAGGCAACTCTGAAACCACCGAGCTCATCCCCCATGAAAAGCTCGCAGGCGACCTGCCAGAGGTGTTGATCCAGGGGCACGCTCACTGGTTAAATCTTTCCACGTCCATTTTGGAGATACGCCCCCTCAACAAGCTTTGGGAGAGTTCGTCGGAGAATTGGAGCATCGATTGCACGCCTGGTCGATATTACATGCGAAAGGGTCGCGGACACCTCTTGGACATCCGAAGCCCTACGTGGACTATGGTTTCGAGTCTCTTGAAGTCACTCGACTCTCCACAAAATCTCATAATCACCATCTCTCCAGCCGACTCGACTCAATCCCAGTCGTCCTTGCAACTATCTGTTGATTTGCCCCGTTACGGCCTGTCATTTTATGTAGATGACGATGGGGACCTCCAGTCCCGCAACATCCGAGACATGGTCTATGACGAAAACCAGTCAGTTGGGGTCATGTTTGGCTTGGTCAATCAGCTAGTGCTTCGCCCAAAGTCTAGAGAAGTCAACCCTGGTGGACTCCTCCCCCGCTGTGTCCTCATCCCTGAGGGTGAGATTTCATTCCTGAAGGACGGTTATCACGTTCGTGTCGATGTCGATACTCGCGGTTCCGCCCTGGAACGGGTCACATACCAGATTTATAAAATCGATACCGATCTGGGCTGCCTCACAGGGAACGTCAGCCTGACGAACAAGTTGTATTGCGCTTACCTGCATGCTCTTACTAGCGGGTGTGGCACTGATCCGCTTACGGGCAGGTCGGGAACAGAAGAGGCTTTGTCTCTGCTCCGGTCGGCCAGCTGCTGGTCGATCATGAGATTCGGTTCTCGCGAGGCGGAGCTGCTTGGCTTGATCGCATCTATATGTCCCATGCGCACATGGTACCCCGAACACCTCAAGAATATGCACATGGTTCAGTGGCTTGATCTTCCCGCGAGTTCACAGCATCACGAGTTGTATGTCGTCGCCAAAGGAATCAAGGAACATTGCGAAAAAGTTCTTTTGTTCTACGAGAGTCAGCCAAGCGCTCTGTTCCAATCATTCCCATCGTACGACGAACATCTGCTCAAGCGCAGTGCACTTCGCGCTGCATATCTATATCCGTCCGAATTCTCTGGACGGCCTTCCGGAGGGGAATTTGACATTGTCTATTCGGCCAGACATATGCTGGAGGCTGATTCGGGAGAGCATCGTGCATACACAGCAGCGACTATAGTCTACTACTGGACTGCTCAGGGGGCAGCCCCAAAGTGTATCAAGAACATGATGAAAACATTGAAGGAGAAGACTGTCTCTGGGAAGGCTCCTTTGTCCCTGCAATACGATCGCTCGTGGGTGGACCCTGATTTCCCATCAATATGGCTTGAGGCCTACAATCTTCTTCGGAACAACGAAGGAAACCGGAACCAGTTACTATTCTCTCTCCCCGCCATGGCATATGGTCCGTCGAAGCATAGTGATCTGGTCCCCACGTTCGTGGCCTTCGCCACAGACCCGCGATTCTGTCTGGAGGATCCACCGCCATATGATTCTTACGATCTATCAGAAGGATATCGTCCTTCCCCGGCCACCCTGCGCGATTATGTTATCAACTCCGCGCTCACTTTCGAGCGCAGCCCCGAAAGCACTGAGCCTGCAGAGCCTGGGGAGAGTCCACTGGCCTTGCGAAGGCGTCAATTTCAACTGTATACGGACCGACGAAACTCGGACATTGATGCAACAGTCCGCCAGTTGCTCGACGCTTGGGTGTGTGAGACTCCCCCACAGTGCTCGCTCAACCCCGATTTGTATGATGTGATTAATTTGACGTCCAACATTCAGAGCCACTTCTCCAGCTGTTATCGTAATCTTATGCTCAAAGAACACCTCACCCGTATTCAGGTGATACTGAAGAATGTGCCATCTCAAGCCGTCCTAACGCATAATCTTCGGTACTCATTCCAACCCCCGCAAAGCTCTCACCCTCGTGTCTCCTCAAGTTGTCTTCTTACAATAGACCAGCTTTTCACCGCTAGGCCCGTACTGTTGTTACGACCATATCAAAAGTTCCCTCGATACAGCGCTGATGTCGGGAAAACCTCATCGTCTGGTTCTGGCAAACTGCGCCAACTCATCACCATGGTTGAGGCAGAGGCTACCAATCAATTTCAGCGTCAATACGTCTCCGTTCTTCGTAGTAGTGCAAAGGTCTTTGGGAAGGAGGTGACCGTGGCGGCTAGCAAAGCAACTCGGACGAAGAAACCTACTACTAAAAGACTCCAAACACACTATACTCGGTGCAGATTGCAATACATTCAGAGTTTGGACGATCTCAAGAACCATTTTGGCCCGATAAGCCAGGACGAACAAGCTCTCAAGCAGTCAGGTCAATGGCCGCGTGTCACCCCACATGCTCTTTTTGGGTTTCTCGCATCTAACTCACCAATCGTACTTCCCGACGATTGGAAGAAATGTCTCACAAAGTTGGCTTTTCTCCTTCTTGAGCTCCAGCGTGCTCGACGACTGCTTCGGCTACACCTAGACGAGCTCCATGAAGAGTTCTTCAGGGAATCGGAGAATGAAGGGTATGAAACACGGATTTTTAACGAACATCTGGACTGGCTACTCATCCAGGTTCGTCTTCTGTGGTATGAATGTGCAACCTGCTAATGCCTGCACCTTGTCTGCATCAGCTTCAAAGCAACTTTTTGATCCGTCATGTTCAGGTAGACGTTGCCAACGAGATGATATCACCACGCTCTGGCAAGAATACGGCTATGCAACTCAACATGGGGGAGGGGAAGTCATCCGTTATTGTCCCCATCTCCGTTGCCGTTCTCGCCGATGGTGACCAATTAGTCCGTGTCATTGTCCCAAAGGCGTTGACTGCGCAAATGTTTCAGCTTCTCGTGGACCGCCTTGGTGGACTAGCTAACAGGCGAATATACTTCGTCCCGTTCTCCCGTTCTCTCGAGGTCAATCGTCAACAAGTTCTCGCTCTCCGTGGGCTTATGATGGAATGCATGCAAAGCCGTGGCATTCTAGTCATCCAGCCCGAACATGTTTTGTCACTCAAGCTAGTAAGCGTGGAGAAGCAACTCGCTCCAGCTGAGGACAACCAGGTATCAGCCCTATTGCTAGAGCTTCAGAAATGGGTTCATTCTCGTTCTCGAGATATCTTGGACGAGAGCGATGAGATCCTTCATGTTCGCTACCAATTAGTATATACGATTGGTCTTCAACAACCCATGGAAGGCTTCCCTGAACGATGGACGACCACCCAACAAGTCCTTGGCCTCGTGAACAAGTGCGCGCCTTCCCTTAGAAGGCTTTTCCCCCTTGGGATTGAATGCGAGCGTGGTCCGCCTGGTTCATTCCCCCATCTCCGTATCCTGCAGGGCGACATTGGCCGAAAATTGATATCATGGATGGTGCAAGCCATAATGGACGGGAATCTTCCAAACTTCAAATTTCAACATTTCTCGTTTGCCCTACGCTGTGCGATTCAAAGCTTTATATCGTGTCAGGACGTCCCTCCCGCAAAAGTCCAATTGGTCAAAGACTATACTGAACAAACTCCATTATGGGGTGGTCTGCTACTACTGCGCGGCCTCTTGGCCACTGGTATACTTTTGTTTGCTTTCACAGAACGCCGGTGGAGGGTAGATTATGGCCTTGCTCCACCACGTACTATGCTTGCCGTTCCGTACAGGGCAAAAGACGTCCCAGCACAAAGAGCCGAGTTCGGGCATCCTGACGTTGCCATCATCCTCACCTGTCTATCTTACTACTATGGTGGCCTCAATGAAGAGCAATTGCAAGCTTCATTTGAGATTTTACTCAAACAGGAGGACCCATCCTTAGATTACTCACTTTGGATTCGAGGATGCCCGCCGTCCAACGTACCGGAGGATTTGCTAACTTGGAATGGTATCAATATCAAGTCATCGGAACAGTGGAAACAGTTTCTACTTCCGTTGTTCTCCCGGAATAAGGCAACAATTGATTTTTACCTCGCGAAGGTCGTGTTCCCAAGGGAAGCCAAGGAATTTCCTTTCAAACTCTCGTGTTCGGGTTGGGATTTGGCTGAGCAACGAGAGCATGTTGTGACGGGTGAGCGATGAGGCCCTTGTACTCCTGGACTTGTCTGCTTGACTGTTTTAAAGGGTTCTCGGGCACCAATGACGGCCAGCATCTGTTGCCCCTTCATATCACTCAGCATGATCCTAACCATCAGCGTGGAACAAATGCGAAGGTTTTAGCCTATCTTCTTCAGCCAGAGAATAACCACTACGAGTGCACGGGCTACAAGAGTGGTGAACGGCGAACGACATCCGATTTCCTTGATATCCTAGCTGCCCAGAGGCCCGAGATCCGTGTTTTGTTGGATGTTGGAG
The DNA here is from genome assembly GCA_038094635.1 of Tylopilus cervinicoccineus. NCBI lineage: Eukaryota > Fungi > Basidiomycota > Agaricomycetes > Boletales > Boletaceae > Tylopilus > Tylopilus cervinicoccineus. The sequence continues at coordinate 11,735 of JBBPUK010000064.1, read as the reverse complement.
CTCAAATGCTGGATCTTAAGAACCACGAGCTAGCTAAAGCATGGCTAGCCAAGAGTCCGGAATCATCCGCAGCCATCTACTTCAATGAAGACGACGAGCTGACTGTACTCACACGAGACGGCGGCACGCAGCTCCTATTATCATCACCTTTCGCACAGCAGCTGGACCAATGTGTCATTTATCTCGATGACGCTCACACGCGTGGTACCGATATCAACTTCCCTAGCGGATTCCGCGCGGCGGTCACGCTCGGCCCCAAGGTTACTAAGGATCGTTTGGTGCAAGGTATGTACGGTTTGCACTATTGGGGTCGATGCGTCCTACTGACTCGTATCTGTAGGGTGTATGCGGATGCGTAAGATGGGCCATGGTCACTCCGTCATGTTTTTCGCACCTTTCGAGGTGGATCGTCGCATTCGCTATGTGGTTGGGAAGGGCCCCTCGGGCGCTATTAGTGCCATGGACATCTTACAGTGGACGATACGTGAGACTTGCAGTGACATTCAGCAGCGCGCGCCACATTGGGCACAGCAAGGGATGGACCATATGTCCCGATACGCTGTTTGGACTAGCTTCTGTAGAGGCGAGCTATCCTCGAAAGAACTATCGGACAAATGGCTCCAGCCAGAAGCCAAGCGCCTGGAAGGTCTTTATGGACCACGAAAACTGTCAGACTCTGCCCTCATAACCAACTCTGACATTCGCGAACGTTGCATGGGGCTCGGTGTTCCATCATTCCGTGCCGTGGACATGGACGAAGAACAAGAGCGAGAGGTGATCCATGAAACCGAACGCGAACGACAAGTGGAACGCCCTGTGAGGGTACCCCCAGCGGTCCATTCAATCCATCCGGATGTTGTCACTTTTGTTAGGACAGGTATCATTCCTCCAAACACTAGAGCTTTGCGTCCTGCTTTCAAGATGCTCGATGCGACCTCTGCAACTTTTAAGGAGGTGCACGTTTGGAATCCATCCATATTGACCACGATGGACTTTGAGAATACTGTCATATCACCGGGCGGCAAGGTAGACGACTATCTGCGTCCTGTGATGTGGGTCGTCTCCAGGAAAAGAGCACACGACACATTTGTCATTTTTAGCCCCCACGAAGTCAACCACTTGCTATCAGACATCAGGTCGAACAACAAGGTCCACCTCCATCTATACACCCCCCGCATCACCAAGTCCATGAAACCGTGCGACGACCTTGCCCTGTACAACATTCCCCCAACTTGCTCTGGGTGGATCCCACCTTCGTCTCTTATGGATCAGTTGAACGTGTTTGCAGGGCAGCTATACCTGAAGGACTACGAGACGTACATTCGGTTATGTCGCTTCCTTTGCCTGCTTACAAAGGACTTGCAGTGCGAAGAGGGCATTGAGGTCGGATGCGATGGGTTCATCGCACCAATGAGCCGACCAAGGCAGTTGCAGGCTGCGAACATGTTCCAGAGCTCACCAATGGATTCGCTGAAGATATTGGTTGGCCTTCGCAGAAAAGGCATGCGCTTTGCGCCGACGCACATGGGGAAACTTGTCGATGGACTGCAACTTTCTGAGGACGACTTTGACGATTGTAACGAAGTGAGTTTCGTTTGTCTCTTATCATGGTTCGGTGACTGACGATTTGGGCATGTTACAATCGTGTAGAATGTTAGTACGGAACAATAATTGAATGTTGAGAGAGACCTATGGATGATATACGTGTTTCTTACATCTTCTGGTACTGTGAATGTACTATTACTTGCTGTCATCATCGAGTCGCTCCAAAGGAGTTGCACAGTGGCCTGGTAAGGCTGAGACAGTAAGCCCTCTCCCAGGTTTTCTTCGACAATGTTGCTGGCATCGTCGTTCATGGCGTGGATGTCGGAGGACTCAGCGGCTGAACGATGGCCTGGAATCCGCGGGTGTTTCATGCACTAAATCCCGTGAACACCGTAGGAAGCGCTGTGTCGTGGGCAACGAATTCCACTAGGCATTGACGGACGCTCTGCTCTGGATATCTACAATCGTTCGGTTCTGCACTCAGGGCCTGTTGTGCCGTACACCATGAAAGGTCCTACATGGGCCTGTTCAAGGGCAGTTTGACAACTGCGGTCGGAGCCTCTCAGTGACATGATCTCTCAGTCGCATTTGTTCGGTGGAGGGCAAAGTATAAGCCTACCAGCTTACCTAGGTACCCATAACTAGCAGATATACCGCCTGGGATGATGGATGCTACGCATTCTGTATTACTGCCTGTTGGCGTAACAGTCTTGAGCGGCGGGCGGTGGGACTGAAGTTGCAAGCTGGCTACGTGCGAGCCACTACTGGAATTGTTGCCCCGCCCCGCTTGCAATTATTTCAGTGTTCGATGGTCGAAACTTGAAATCGTACAACGTGACGGAGCCGCTCTGACTTGTGCTGGTATTATGACACACATGCGTAGACAGTAGTTCTCAGGATGACATTAGTTATGCACTTGTCATCACCTCCAGAAGTTCAATGGGTCACATTGCGCAATGTCAACCTTCTCCAAAAACAGGCAGACTTGCTCGTTGGATCACGAAATAAGAATGTTCATCTGCAGGCACAATGATCCGCTACATATCAAAGTCGAGAAGCTGGACATTAAGGTGCGGCCCATATCATTGTGCAGACCTCCGCTTCCCTTGCTCTAATTGTCACTACGTGCATTGTACAACACGCGTGATGATGATCCGACGCTAACCTTTGGACAAGGCACAGTATACGCCATGGGCCGTTCAAAATCACGCAGCTAGTTGGGGATGCTTCCTGGGAACATCACCGAATCTGATTATCAAGGTTTGTTGGGCCGAGTGAATTGGGAACTACACAGTATATCTAATGCAACAAGATGGCACACCCACCAGAAATTAGGATGCTGTCATTTTCAATGAGTACTGATAAAGTACGCGTGTTATCTAATGATTCCGTACAACATCTTGCAGCTCAGCACTGTCACGATCTGGTCGTTTCGCGGGTCAGTCCCTGAGTAAATCTTTGTCATCACGTAGTACTCCCATATCTCCCCTGTTCTTTCCTGAAGTCGTGCTTATCGTTCCTAGGTACAGTTCCTCGTTGTACTCAGCCGTCGCACTTGACTATCTCTTTCCTAGGCTGTGTTGGTGTTCCTCATCGCGATCCCCGGCGGTCTTGACATCAACCTTATCATCGACGGTGATCACGACAGTACGTGTCCTCGCAGCAGAGGGTAAATGCCCTCTATTAACAACTTTTATCTTGCTAGGACATTGACAATATGACGACTGCCACTCAACCCGAGGTGCGCTAGTACCCAGGTCAAATGGTATCGTTGTCAGCTGTACAGCTGACTCCACGAGTATAGGACGGTTTCTTGGCCGATCCCAGTGGCTGGAACAGCAAACCAGCTGCGTTGGATAGCATAACACGCCTGCTTGCCCGGATGGTCGGTGCTAAATCCAGCGACATCAAGAATGTCCTTGAGGAAAAGGATCTTGATCAATACGTCTTCTCCGCTTCGGGGATCTTCTACCTTTTCAGCTGTGGAGGTGCTGACACCTACAAGGTGGAGAGCCCTAACACACAGAAAGCATTGTGGGATGCTTTGAATTTCAATGACTGGCGCGGACGTCTTAAGTTGAAGGAACTATGATTACTTTGCTAGGACGCCTCTCTCTGTATTTTCGAAACATCTCAGACCCCAAGAATTAACTTTTACTTGCTCCACCATGTCCCCTGACACGGTATCAGTGGCCCGCTGTGTGCTGCCGTTATCGAAACGTATAAAAGGTAGATCGATCCGCCATCGATCGTGGCCCCCTGCCCTTCTACCTCACCATGGAACCAGAGGAAGAGGCATTGTTAATCCCCGAACTGTCTTCCAACGACGTTCAACCACTCAAACTGTTTAACAAGCAGAAGATGGTCGCCGACTTGTATAATCTTACAGGAGATGGGGTACGTATATCCAAGCTGAATATGCATTGATTTCAGACGATTCCGTCCATGCCAGGTCCTTGCATTCTTCGATGAGATCAATGCAGACCCACAGAAATATGGGATCAAAGACGCTGAAACTAAAGACGTATTTTCTGAAGTTGTCAGCAGGATCAAAGATGACAAAAAGCGCACGTAAGTTCTCAGTGTCATTATCCCTTGGTATGTCCGGAAATCGTGGCAATTCGTGTCACTTCTTCCCAGGGCTGTCCCGGTTTTCCTTGACCCGACAATGGTTGTTCCGTTTCTCGATGTCAAAATCGAAGTCACAACCTTGTATGACCTCGTAGGCTGGATCTTTTCTATCGCCGCGGGCAAGATCGAAACAACAGCGAACAGAAATAACTATTACGTCCCACTCTTTTACATCTACTCCTTGTTCTGCCGACGCCTGACAGAATATATGACTGTCCCGGGCAAAGACACCAAATTGGACTATGACCCCACGATGCTCCAGATTTCGTGGTTCAAATACCCGGGGAGCAAGGGCCCGACATACTTTTACATTGCAGCTAATCTCGACTGCGGGTCTGCATCATGTCGGGCTGTATTCGATGATGATAAGACAAAATTACAATACAAACGGGGAGAACAGCTCAAGGCAGTCGGAGCACTCACAAAGGATGTCAACATAAAAGCTATCCCGCATGGTGGTGCCAACCTGTATGGCATGTGCGCTGAAACTGTACCCGTCTTGGTCATTAAATCGTAAGCACCAACTTTTCTGATAAATCGGCTAGTTCTCACCAATTGCAGTCTCATGAATCTGAAAGGGGGAGTACCCTTTGAGCCAAAGTATGTTGAAGGACTCGCATTTCAGGGATTCAAAGTCCTTCCAGAGGAACCTGGAGGCCCTGCACAGCCGTATAAGCTGAGTACGGTCAAAGCCTTGGATGGATTCAGAGATCCATGCAAGACTTGTGCGATGCTCCTTGGAAGTCCGCAATTGCAGTTGGACCTCCAGAAGTTTAGTAACAAGTTTTGAGAGCTGTACTGTCATTGTAATCGACTTTGATGTGACACCTTGTAGTGCAGTAACGCTAGTGATTGAAAAGGATACTATAAGCATCGCAGTGGCTCCAAGCAGATGAAAAGGCGACCACCATCACCATCTGTTGGAAGTCTGAATCGAGTCAACTCGTACTATGCGCTCGATACCTAGTAGATTACATAAGCAGACTTTATTTCGGCTGCGAGTACTGTAGTTTTTCTATAGGTAGCTAATACACACTATAGTTTTTCTACACCATCAAGAGGCAATTTGTGACCACACACGTTCTCAGAAGTGATCAATTGTATTATGACCTACTACCAATTGTCCCATCTTGATCCCCTTGTATTCCCAGTTTTTGAATAGGGTTTGGTGCGCCAGACTGCAGACACATGTGCACTGGGGCATGTATTATGATCTACTACTATGATTAGTAGCTGCGACCCCACGACTTTGGGACGAATTCCTCACTACAGATTACTGCAAATATTTGCGTGCGGCTTGCCCCTTTCTCGCTTGCCTTCTCCCCCTCAACACCTCGCTATCTAGCTTAAGCCCGCTCCTGACACCGTTCAACAATCGCTCGAATGTCTCACTCTGACCTCGATCCCACAGATCTCAGTATTTTGGAATACATCGTTACACATATTTTCTGTCCCCTCAAGCTCCCAGATGGGGACGATCACAGCGTCTACAAAGATCATTCTCTAGCTGGGGCAGTTGCCTCTGCTGCCCATCTCTATTCCGACCGCGTTGACCCCGCCAATGCGCCCCAGTGGCACAGCATTGCCCAGATGCTGATCAATTTACTGGGTGTTATCCAGTTCGAAAGCTTGGACCATTCCCAGGCTTACTCTCAGCTTGCTAGCATGAACGTTGGAGGTGAGCTTTCGAGCGTCTGCGGCATCATAAGGTTCACATTTTGTAGATGTTTCCGCATTTCTCATCAGAGCTCAAAATGCAGCGGTCCTGTTCAGAAAGCAAAAAGACGTCACCATCTTCGAGTCCTTCGAGGTATCTCCGAAAGCCGAGAATGTCATGACTACACTGGGGAAACTCATATCCTCATATCCTGGGCCAGCAATCGAGATCCCCAACGCCACGTTTGAGGACGAGAGCTTTCTCTCCGAACTCGCTAACTTCCTTGTCCACATGAACGACGATATCCTTGATGCTTCTCCAACAAGCCGGAAGGCTCAGTCCATTGTTGTCGAAGCCCGAGATACTGCCCATCCACGCTACATCACTGAGTTGCTCACAGGGATCCTGAGAGGTGTCGGTCGCCCTGCCGACATTGTTCGGATTACAAAACGTATTGGGGATGATGTGGTGTGGAACAACTCGAGGTTACCTTGGCGTCGCTCATCGCTCTGGCTCGTCATCAGGGTTGCCATTCAGACCTCATTGGATCGATCGATTCTTGGACATGATACGTACAAGCGATTCATGCTCTTCTTTATGTGTCGCCTTGCGAATGACAAGCTGGCTGCCGACCTTCCGAACGATGTTCTCCAGTTCATGTCGGCCAAGATCAGCCGACGGCTGAGGAAACTCGACTCTTCCGCGCCAGAGTGGCTGTCTGGCATCGTATTGCAGACATGCAACACCCTTCAATCGACCTTGGAGGAAAGGTGGAGACAGGTTCAGGCTCAGCATGTGCCTCCGCTCTGGGCCCCCTCTAAACTTGATCTCATGCAAGATGTTGAGCTGTCGTTGCTGAGCAGTAGTGACTACCTCCGTACTTCTCTCACTGATCGCAATGTCAATTCTACGGTCACTTACTTCAAGCCCCAACACCCTCCTCGAGGTTCTCTTAAAGACTTTCTGTCCTCGAATGGGTCATTTTTCCAGAACGCATATCTTACTGAACCTCACGTCGCCCTCTATGACCTCGAGTGGGCAGTGGAGCAGGGCATCGACGCTTGGGTTGATCAGGTGGCGGACAGCGAGACGGCTTGCGTACAGCTAGAGACCTTGGCAAATAAATACACCCCCAGTGCGTTGAAGACATACGCCAATAATCCAGAGCTCTTGTCAACCATGCTGTTGACCACGATCGAACTCTGGGTTGCGCTCGACAAAGTAGTTGTCAAGGAGATTCCTTTGCTTGCAGAATACTCTCCAGAGGTTCCCACTCATCTTCTGGAGCATCTGTTGCTTTGCAGAACTGGGAGCCTTGATCGTCTTTATCAAGCATACAAGTACCTGTCACTTCGCCACTCTCAATCCCACAGTGGGTCTGTGCTTTCTTCCTCAATCACTGCGGACAGTTTTTCTGTCCGCTTTTACAAAAAGTCTTCACATCTTCAACATCTTAAGGCTCGTATTGAAGAATCAGCTCAGCGCGAGGTTTGTGCCAAGGTTTCCGAACTCGAAAGCATGAATGCGCGACATGCCCAGTTACAGCGAGCGGCTGAGAGGGCTGATCACGAATATGCCACTAACCGGTATGGCCAAGAATACCATCCCCGCCACTGCAAAAAGTGTTCCCTCGAACGAGAATATAAGCGCATGAAGATAACCGTTCACGAATGGCCGTTGCCGGCTGGAAAATTCCACGCCGAGGCTGTCGTGTTTGAGTTAGACTGTCCAGTCTCTTTCAACATGTGGCGTGCTGCTACATTCCATATTTTGGTCGATCTCTGTTCCCCGTCTGTTGAACCGAAACATCCATACATCCAACTTTACGAATATGCTGCGCTCCAGCCTTATCTTGTTCGACACCCGAGATCACGCATCACCCTTGGTTCCGATACGAAACCATTCGTAGTCACCCATTATAGCAAAATATCTGTTCCTACTACCCGGGAACGTGTCTGCGTCAACAATGGGTTGTCATTCTATGGTTTCGATAGCCATGCTAATATTCTCGCCTCAGAAGTGTCAGGCCCTTTCGACATCCAACAATATTGCACCTACAAGCTTCAACGGGGGCCGTATGATAATCTGCAAAAATATATTGATACAACATTCCATGCGTCCAACGACGTTTTGGCAAATCAAGTCGACTGCCATAGAGATCTTTCCATTCAGGAATATACAACGTTTGGACACCTTCGCGGTGGTGACTTACTCCAATGGCTCAATATTTTGCTGGAGCTTCGAAACAGATCATTAACCTTCCGTCATCCTGAAGTCCATCTGTTACTGGCTCAAGCAGTCTCTCAAGTTGGCCCGCTTGACAATGTGGTATGGAAGTGGCATCAGGAACTTCAGCAGCCATCCTTTTGTCTTGCGCTTCTAGGAGAGCTTGAGAGCCTTATCTGGGATGTCGGAGCTAACTGGCTTGAAGGGGTGACCATGGATACCATCTCCTTCTTGCTCCGTCGTCTACTTTCGTCCAGCCCTAATCAAGCTGTTTCACTGAAAACACTTGAACTCCTCCGCACTGTTCGTAGCAAGGTATTCTTGTGGGTGGAAGAGCTTTTTGCTAAGCTCATGGAAACGCCAGGAGACAAAGAATTCCATGGATTCTTACGGGACGCAGCGGCTGTCTGTCGAAGTACATTCGACGTTGATCCATCCGTGGTTCAACATATATTTAGTTCAGCGGAAGACGTCAAGATCCTGCTTTCCTGCGCTATACTAATCCGCGACTACACACCTAGCAAGGTGTCTTGTCTCCCTGCATATTCGCAGTTACTCATGGACCGAGATTACCGCCTCTCTTTGGCTCTTGAGAGCGTCGTGAGTGACGTTATTCAGGCCGATTCCGGTGATCAAGGTATCGACCTTGCCGTCACCTGGCTTTGGCCTGAATACCGTCCAGATTCGAAGTGGACCCCGTTACAGAATCCGAATTCGCGCTGGTTTTCGTGCACGACGGCGTCGACAACCAAACAGAGTTCACAAGTTGTGCATTTTAATTTACTAGATGGATCACTCTTGGTTGACAGGAAGCCACTTGGACGATTGCCGAGCGAAATCTTGCGACATCCACTGTATAACCTGGTATTTAGTGAAGTACGTCTCATTACGCCCAGTGAAGTGCAGGCTGCTGATAACGTGTGCAGCAAGTGATCGATGTAATACCAAGTGATCTCTCCGGAATGGATTACTCGACAAGGGGCCTGATTTCCAATCACCAGGTGAGCATGCCCCCAGATATATATGATATAACACGAAGACCTAGACGACATATCCAGGTGTACTTTTCCCTTAGAAGTGATTGTTGTCTCGTTATACGGGCAAAACAAAAGCTACCTGCAGGTGATTCGGATATCCTCGAGCTCATCCCTCAGGAAAAGTTCAAAGGGGACCTGCCTGCGCTATTGATCGAGGGTCATGTTCATTGGCTAAATCTCTCCACGTCCGTCATCGAGATCCGCCCTCTGGACCGCCTGTGGGAACCTTCGTCGGAGAATTGGAAGGTCGATTGTACTTCTGGGCAGTACCGCATGCAAAAAGGCAATGAGGTCCTCGTAGACATCCGCAGCCAAACCTGGGAAATGGTTTCCAGCATCTTGCAGTCCTTTGACACCCCTCATAATCTCATCGTCTGTGTATCTCCGAAGGATTCCAATTGGCCTACGTCATCCTTGCAACTGTCCGTCTCCTTACCCCGCTATGGTCTGTCCTTTTATGTCGATGAAGACGGGGACCTCCAATCTCATGATATGCGAGGCATGGTTTGTGACGAAAATCAATCCATAGGAACTCTATTTGGTTTGTTCAATCGCCTCGTGCTTCGGCCAAAGGCCAGAAAGGACAACGCCATCGAACTCATTCCCCGTTGTATCCTCGTCCCTGATGGCGATGTTTCATTCAGAAAGGAAGGCCATCACGTTCGAGTCGAAGTCAACACTCGTTGCTCTGCCCTCGAACGGATCACGTACCAGACGTACCACGTCGATACCGATATGGGCTGTCTCACAGGGAACGTTGGCCTGATGAACAAGCTGTATTGCATTTACCTGCACGCGCTGACTAGTGGGTGTGACGCCGATCCGCTTACAGGCAGATCCGGAACAGAGGAAGCCTTGTCTCTACTTCGGTCAGCTAGTTGCTGGTCGATGATGAGGTTCGGTCCTCGCGAAGCGGAGATGCTTGGCTTGATCGCATCCATATGTCCGACGCGTACATGGTATCCCAGACATCTGAAGTGTATGCAGAAGGTGGAGTGGAACGACCTCCCTGCGAGCGCCCAACATCATGAGTTGTACATTGTCTCAAAGGCAATCAAGGAGCACTACGAGAGAATTCAGCTATTCCAGGAGAGCCAATCCGACTCATTACTCAGCCGCTTTCCTGTCCAAGATAATCACCTGCTGAAACGCAGTGCACTACGAGCTGTACATCTGTTTCCACCCGAGTTTTCTGGACAGCCTTCCGGGCCAGATCTCGATGTTTGGTACTCTGCCAGGGATCTAGTGAAGTTAGCTGTGGGAGAGCAACGCGCTTGTATCGCGGCGACTGCCATTCATCGGCGGACTGTCGACGCAACGGGAACAAGGAATATACTTAGCATGATGGAATCATGGAAAGACAGCGTGTCTAGCCGTGCTACATTATCTCTCCAGTATAACAGACCGTGGCTAGCTCCAGACCTTCCATCGATTTGGATCGAGGCATACAGACTCTTGCGCACAAACGATGACAGAAAATGGTCTCAATTGCTTTTCACGCTGCCTTCCATGGTATATGCATCATCGAATCTCAGTGACCTGGTCCCCGTGTTCGTAGCCTTCGCTCTGGACCCTCGGTTCCAGTCGGAGGAACCGCCAGACTATGGTTTTTATGATCTTGCGGAAGGATATCGTCCTTCTGAAGCCGTCCTGCACAAATATGTTTCGGACTGTGCCCACCCCTTCGAAGACAGTCCTGAGAGCGCCACACCTGGGAGGAGGGGCGAAAATACCAAGACTATGCGAAAGCGTCTATTCAAAATGTATAACGACAGACGAGACTCGGACAGTGATACAGCAGTACAACGATTGATGGCCGCTTGGCCGTGTGAGACTCCTCCACGGGAGTGCTCGCTCAGCCCCGATCTATATAACGTGTCAGATTTTATCTCCAACGTTCAGAGGCACCTCGCAAGCTGCCATCGTAATCTCGAGCTCAAAAAGCACTTCGTCCGTGTTCAAAATATCCTCACCAACATATACCCCTGGCAGGCTTCCCCCGTCCCAACTCTCCAATACTCATTCCAGCCATCGGAAGATGTCTTTCCTCGCACTTCCTGGTCGATCACATTGGACCAGCTATTCACCAGAACTGCTCCATCATTAAAAGAAAACGACAGATTGCCTTTATACACGGACGACGACGGGAACGCCACCCTCTGCGATTTCGGCCCACTGCACCAGTTACTTGCCACAGCTGAGGCGAGCGCAGGAGATGTCTTTCAACGTCAATACGTCTCTGTCCTCGGCGCTAGTGCAGAATGCCTTGGAAGAGAGAACTCCCTTGTGCCTCACACCGGAGAAACGAAGCTCCCTAATGTCACGACGCTCGTGGGACACTATTCTCTGTGCAGAGATAGCTTTATCGAAGCTCGTGACTATATCAAGGACCATCTAGGTCCAACAAGCTACAGTGAACAAGCGCTCCTGCAATCCGGTCAATGGCCACGTATCACCGCGCACGCACTTTTTCGTACTCTCGCGTCTAATTCACCTATTGTACTCCCCGACAACTGGAAGAAATGTCTCATACAGTTTGCTCTACTCTTCCTCGAGCTACAACGCGCGCGAAGATTGCTTCGACAGCACTTGGACCATCTTCACGAAGAACTTCGGAGGGAGCTACGAAATGCAGGATG